>JAWWUD010000146.1:0-218598 GCA_033964015.1 Scolanthus callimorphus
ATGGTTTGATTGACTACACAGGAAAACTCAACTGCCAAAAGCTCTCTCGATGTTTTGAACGCGCTGGGTCGCGCGTTTTACCTGAAACAGCTGTAATATTCATCTATAATACAATTTCCAGGATGGCCATGACAATTTTACAGGATTCCAGGGTGTGTAGGGAGAACCTAACATTTCTAGGGTGGGTAGCCGAACCTGGGATCCCAACTGACGGATTTTCCTCATGGTAATAAATAACACCGTCTTTTTTGTTTCTATCACTTCACCTTTTGACAAACGATAGATTAGTTCCTTGTTAATGTATAAGACTACTTGAAGATCACAATTAGAAATATATGAAAAAACGTGAACGAATCTTTTAAGCGGCTGCTGTTCGTCAATATAAAATGATTTTGTAAAGCAAGACGAAGTCTAAAGTTACAAAGTATCGCAGTTTTGTCATTTGTAGTTTATCTGGGTTCATTCCCAAGAGGCAAGTGTCACGTGTCATATAATATGTAATTATTCATGATAAATCAACGGCGTGCTTCGCTTCATTAGCAGGGCCGACTTGCTACATATGGTCATCAATGGCGGCTAAATTTAGGGTTTGGCGAGCAAATTTCGACCTTTTCCTGTCTGTTTTAAAACTCAGTTTTTAAAATTGCCCTTCTCAAATTAGCTGTCTATACAAGAAAAAAGGCTTTATTGAACCTTCTGCCTTATCCTTGTCTTTATTTCGATTACTATGAGTTTATCCCGGTAAATTATAAAACTAGATAAAAACTAAAACCAGATAGTAAAACTAGAATGGTTAGTGGATACCAAATCGTTTGAGTCGAATTTTCAATTTAGTTCCTAATTATTCACTTCCTTGAACAGCTACAAGCGATAATTTGATAATTTTTATCACCAGCTATTGCATTAATGACTCAGCGATAAATTCATGTACAGCTTAACACGACGCAGGTCTAATCATGGCAGCTGTTCGCAGAATTCGACGCGCCTTTTCTTTGCATTTGCCGCCCTTTTTGACGCGCGCGCGCGAATGGCCTGACTTTTCCCGCGGTTTTACCACATGCTCTCAAGCCCTTGGCTTTGGCCTCTTTTACACCTGACTTTTTTCAAAAAAACAAAGCACCGCGGCTTCACGACGTGGTCAAATTCTCGTTAGATCCTTTCAATATTAAACAGATATTCATTGTGGTAATAAACCGCTGTCAGAGGCTTAATATTCCGCCGAATTGCTTAATCACTGATTGTGGGATTATATATTTTATATACGGTAGCCTTTTTAAGGATTCTTCGCTCTCCTATAAGATCATTAGAACATATTTTCTGAACATCATTTTGTCTGAGGAGCCACGTATTTAGCTTAATAACTTCTTTAATACCTTGCCTGTAGAACGTGAAAAATTTAATAACTTTTCCCAAATGACTCCGAAAAAGGATTGAAGTTTAACTATGAATGTAATTATAGTATATTGAGATTATACGAGCTTATGTTTTTTCTTCAAATTTTGCGCAAAGAGCTTTAGGATTTTCGTATTATGGTGTATTTTCCTGTTTCGAGTCTCGAATTTGTATCTTGGCGTTTCCACGGGTACCAGTCACACCTCTTCCGTTCTCTAAATTGTTTGTAATAAAATTGTCACATTTGAAAGAAATATTTACTTCGCTAATCCCCTCCCTATATCCTTCCACGCTCTCAATTAAAACGAAACTACATAAACGGCGAGCTAGGGCCCAATATTTTCCCAGAACTGGAATTTGTGAGCTAAAAACGTTTGTAGCTCCTCTTCGCATTACGGATTTTAAGTTTGAATACAGTTACGGGATACGCCTTTTATGACGTGTTTCGATTTGTATTGTTAAGTATTTGTTGTTGTTGTTGTTGTTAAAGGGGCACTGTCAATTTCACAACGATTTTAGGGTTAATTTATGTAGCTTAAATGCATTCAGATTCACAAGAAATGAACAAAATAATCTAGGTTTGTTAACTAACCTTTCAGCTACTAAATGAGTACAAATTTGGAGTATTTCGTTGGCTATCGAGCGGATGGAATTGGATTATGAAATGACATTTTTTTTATTTCTTATCAGGCTCAACAGTTTTCAAACTTTTGGAAATTTGATAGAAAGCTATAAAAAAATCTTATGTAAGAATGTCTATAATAATGCAAGTTTCAGTTCCTTTTATTTCTAGGACATAATAACGGATAGTATTCTGAGTTGTTTAGTAGATCACTGTCTTATTTTATAATATTTTGTTGAAAAACCGTGACAGTGCCTCTTTAAAAGCACATACTGTGGAAAGAAAGCGTGACACAGGCGCAATGTAGTGCATTTCTTACGAAATTGGTTTCTTTTCTTTAACGGCAAGATGAGTGATGTTCGAGAAAGGTCTATTGAAGTATTATAGCTGAAGAAGCGAAAAAGTGCGCGTTTTCTTGCCATTAATAATTAACGAACCTTTAGGCGAGGGAAACTTTGTAATATCTAGTGTTTTGCTACCTTAAATATAAACCGCAATCATTTCTGCTTGCTTCACAAATATAATGTTTGTGAAAAACGACTTTTGGTGTATTTCTATCGTTTTTCGCTGTCTTTTTTGTTGCCCTTGAGTGACTAGAGGTCGCTAAATATTTCCCTTGCAAACGCCTATTTTTAATGCACTGAGTTGGATAACCTCGGGAATAATCCTCTTAACTGAAAGTGTCTTAGCTCGTTTACCTCCCAGAGGGATTTGACCCATGACCTTAGGGCTACCAAGTTTCTCTGGTTGGCATAGTTCGTGTTGTAAGCGGCCCTGAGGATAGATTTCAATATAAACAGATACAGCACCAATTTCCATTCAAGTGTACAGGACGTGTCTGGTTTGGAGTGAAAAGGCTAACAAAAATCATTATATCCAGTATTTAGCCCAGTGCATTTCTAACATTTATGGTCAACCCTTTTAATAGGGATGGATCATTAGAAATTGGGGGGAAGAGGGCAATTCCCCAAACAATTCTCGAGCAAGGCCAATCCTTAAAAAAATACAAACTTCTTGCAGAGATCCAAGCTAGTAAAAACATACAAATTGCATGACCTGATCCCCGAAAAAAATCCTGCGCAAAAAAATGCCATCTCCCCTCCCCCTTTCTAATGGCTGATTGCATTTTTAAACCAAACCGGGGGGTTGAGGACCTCACATAAAAGACCCCCTCCCCTGGAATTTCCACTTGTGAAACAGACCCTCTCCCCTGGAATTTCCACCTCATAAAGTACCCCCTCCCCTGGAATTTCATTTTTTCTTGCAAAATACCCCTGGAAAATGAATTTTTTGCTAATGTGTCCCAGGAAAGTCGCCTTTTTTACCCCTCCCCCTTGGAATTTCCAGTCTCCAGGCACACCCCCTCCCGTGGAATTTCCAGAGTCCAACACAACCCCCCTGGAAAATGTTCCGTAGATCCTCAACCCCCGGTTCGGTTTAAAAATGCAATCAGCCAATGGTCCCACCCCCTTTAATGAGTCGTCTAGTGGCGTTGATTTGAGCAGCAAAACCGCAAGGGTCATTAACCATATTGTCTACAATCGGGACGTATTATTGATATAGATGACTGAGAAAATGCGCTAGGAATTAAAGGAGCGGTGCACGATTTTAGCACACTTTTTTGGTGATGCAAAAAACAACCGAATACGGATGGATAGCCAAAATACTAGTCTAGGTTTGTAAAATAGCCCTTTAACTACAATGCGATCATGATTGTAGGCTTCATGGACCATGTACAGAGCGGATGAAATCGGATTGCAACAATGAGTTTTTGAATAAAAGTTTTCAAAGCTTAAATTTACATATTTTTTATGAAAACATCTGTCTGACGATAGAACTTACCTACATTGCTTATTAGGCTAATATCACGTGATATAAATTATTTAGGGCTGTAGAGCTGTATTTACGAATTTATTCACATAATCGTGACTCAGCCAGCCCCTTTAAACACCCTTCCTAATGACTTCTAATCCGCTCACTGGAAAGCGATTTTGAAATTAAATAGCCTTACGTCGTTAACGACTTATAAGCCATCAAAGGCCTTAAGTAGCTAAATGATTCTCGTTAACTCGACTTTCGCGAAAATACTGTTCTTATTTAGTTTTTGAAAAATATTTGACGCCACTTTAATCTAACTAAGGCATTGTCCACACTAACACGTTTTCAAATGTATTCGTTTTCAAACTTATACGGATTCGCAGCGTGTTAGTATGGACGGGGGATTTAGCTACAAACAAGCGATCAGTTTTTATTTGATTTGGCGTGTAAAGAACAGTCTGAAATTAGTGGTAGAGTTGACGTCATCGTTTCGTTTTATGGCCGGATTCGACCGTCCCCACTAAACCGATATGTATACGGATCCGTTTTGATTCACTTGCGAGAGCGTTTTCAAACTGATACGGATTCGATGAAAACGATCAGCGTGTTAGTGTGGACGGAAGGCCTAACCATATCAAAAGTATACGGATTCAAACGAAACCGCGTTAGTGTGGACGGGGTCTACGTACTGCGTTTTTCATAATTCTACGAACTTTGCACCGACTAATTAATTGTGTTTTTGAAGAGTTCCCTGAATCAAACATCAAAGTAACCTGGTAGCTTTTACAAAACCTCCGAGTGATGTTTGCGGTTGATAAGTGTTGTCCGATCGAAGGAAGCTGCTTAAAGGCCCATCACCAACCGGGAGCCTTTGCGCCCCGTTTTTCTTTTGTTTTCAAATTGATCCATTGTTTTTCGGGCGCTCTGATTGGCTAAGAGTCCGCAAAGGCTCTCGGTTGGAGATGGGCCTTTAAAGGGCCCGAGTCATCCTACCCATAATGCACTTCTTTGCCGCCATTTTGATGCCATCGGAAATTAGCGATTCAAGAAAAAAGGCTTTATTCTGCCTACCCTTTAATCCAACTCGAAATGCTAACTCGCAAAATCATAGCGCGCAAATTCATATCTCGCTAAATAGTTTCGTTTCCCTGTCCCAAAGACTTCGTCGAGGCGTCAGTAATTATTTTCTCTCCCCTCCCCCACTCGTTCGCTTTGTCGCTCGTCCTAGTCTGATTTTTCGCGCGCGTCCAAGATGACGACTGCGAACACAAACTGAAGATCTCCGCCATAAAAACACGCACAAACAGCTGAAAATTGGCTACAATTGGCATGCCTTTTTTAATGCTCTGCGGCGGGCATTATGTTCACCCTTGTAGAGACCTTAAGCTGCGACGACAACAACGAGGATGACAACGGCAAAGAACTTGATTACTGAACACAATGCGCACACGTGCAAATGTATGACATCAAGTGCATTTCAACCGTTTTCTGTAGAACTAGGACGCGAAACTGCTTCGCTTTACGTTCTGACGAGAACGTGAACGCGGCTACCGATTTAGTCATAATTTTGTTTGACATGATTGCAGTTGGATGTCAATTTGCTGCTATCAAAGTTAAATGCAAAGGTGAATTCCAAACTGTTGCTGAATATAGAGAATATGAACAAACGAGTAGACGAAGTTTGGTGATACGTCGTCGTCCTCGTTGCCATCGTCGCTGCTTAAGGTCTCTTACATATTACCCATCCTCGCGCGCCAGGGTCCTTCCCTCACCTCCCCCCAGGGGACAGAGGCCTCTGTCCCCTGGGGGGAGGTGAGGGAAGGGACTGGAGGCCTCTGTCCCCTGGGGGGGTGGGGAACCCTGGAGGCCTCTGTCCCCTGGGGGGAGGTGAGGGAAGGACCCTGGCGCGCGAGGATGCATATTACCATCCTTAGTGTCTGTCAGGGATGTTTGTGATTGGCTGCTTTTTTCCCGCCACTTTTAGCGCGCGCGCGTCCAACACAGGATGCCCACGAGAAATATTTTCCTGAGCTAAACATTTGGAGATTACGGAGTCTTCTCTGTTTCTTTTCGGTGAGAAATGTTTTAGTAAATAATTTAAAGGTGACAGGTTATTTTTTGTTCCTTTTCATGACTCCCTTTTTGTACTTGAATTTCATACCAGCTGGCGCCAACCCCACCGAGTTCGATGACTTCCATGATATGTGAAGTATCTTACACGTAAGACACGACAGACTTCACGACTAATTCTTGAGAATAGTTTACATTAATTAATATATCTAGCAGCTGCTCACAAACGACCCTTGTACATAGAATTTACAATGTACATAATAATGAACAAGATGCTTGCTCGACGATTATACGGGCTGTGTCTGTGTCATGATTATACAGCCTCAAGATTTCGTATGACTGTGAAAAGTGCCGCGAAAGAGTTCTACCGCGCCGCGAATACGCGATCTCATTCCGTATCTACAGCAGGCCAGGTTCAGTACCGCGCCGTGTCGCGGCACTTTTCACAGTCATACGAAATCTTTTTTTTTTTGGTTTTTGTTTTTTAATCTTTGTTATTTATATATTATATTAATAAAATTACAGACACACCTAACAAACAAAAAAAAAACATATATACACTCCAATTTCAACATTTCAACATACATATACCGATATATAACAATTTTAAAACACATACTAACAACAGAAAAAAGGTTATCAGGAATTAAACATTTTTTAAAATAGGATCCCATTTCTTTAGATGACTTAGAACTTTATTTTTTTGGAGGCGATGGAAAGCTCAATTTTCTCGATATCTTTCACGTGTTTCCAAAATAACTGTAAATTTCTAGGTACATTTAGTTTTCTTAATCGACAAAAGTATATGTAACGCTTTGCCAATATTATTAGAAAATTTAAAAGACTCTTCTTATCGATTTCCTTAGTTACCCCTAACAGTATTTCAATTTCTGATAGATTAATATCCGATTGTAATATATTATAGTCCTTCAGGCATCTTTCCATTGACCTCCAGAAGTCTTGAACTTGTATACATTGAAAAAATAAATGCTCGAGGGTTTCATCATCGGAATTACAGAAACTACATGAAGGGGATTCCACTAATTTCATCTTAAAAAGTGACTTATTTAGGTACAAGATTCTATGTATTATTTTCCATTGAAACTCCTGTGTTTTGTATCGATTGTTACTTTTGAATGGAAGGGTTGTATATTTGCTCCCAATCAAACACATGGTCAGGATAAACCTGTTGGTATTTAAGCTTCGAAGTTGGTTCTAAAATAATTTGGTCGATTAAAATACGATAATACCTTTTGCTTTCAGTTTTTCTAAAACATAAGACTTATCTCCTATTTTGAAGGTCGTTGTCATATCATCACTTTTGTCATTTTCATTCACCATTTACATTTACATTTACGTTACTGCTCAGGACCTGCTTCCATTCAAGAGGGAGGGACCGAGTTATCCCAAGTAACAAGAAATAATCTGATAATGTTACCGAACTGTTAGATCTTTTGTTAACATATCAAAATCAAAAAAGTTTGCCTTGTGAATCGAGAATATCTTTAACCTTTATAATGCCTGCCTTAACAAGATGACTTCTATAGCATGTTTGCTTTCCTATCAAGATGTTCTTATTATTCCACAAAACCTGATTCATGATGCCATTATAGTCCGTTGGGGTGTGATTTGTATTTTCTGCTGTTACTAGAGACCATGCCTTAAAGCATTCTTTATAGAAACATGGCAACGAAGGGGGTAAGGAGGCCTGAGAAAAATCACAATTCAGAAGAAAAGATCCCCCCACCCTCCGGAGGTGGTGAGACAAAACTAGCTTCCAAATATTTGAGCTTGATTCTTTGTACCGTTTCAAAAAAAGCACCCTTTGAGATTTAATCATCATTTCTATATTTGGCATGCATAGCCCTCCTTTGCTGTAATCATTAATAGCTGCCCTGCGTTTTATCTTGTCTTTGCCGTTCCATAAAAGTTAAACATTAGTTTCTCAATTTCGTTACATATCTCTTTGTCAAAACATAATGTGGTCGCACGATAAAGCACCTTTGGAACTATAAACGTTTTCAAAATTGAACCCTACCAAAAACAGTGAGGTTTCTCCATTTCCATAGATTTAAGACTTCTTCATACGAAATCTGCTCTACTGTTTGCACTCTATAAGTTATGTGGGGAGTGCAAACAGTAGAGCAGATTTCGTATGACTGTGAAAGGTGCCGTGACACGGCGCGGTACTGTCACGGTGGCACTACGGAACCTGGCCTGCTGTAGATACCGAAAACAACTACTTTCTCTACCAAATTTTAGAGCAAGGAAATACTTGCATCAACGCAAACTTCAAAGTTTAACTTTTGCTTGTGGAGAAAGTAGTTGTATACATTGGGATGAATTTCGCAGTGCCTCGCCCCCCCCCCCCCCCGTTTCGTCGCTATGGAAACCCTGACTATAGTAAATAATGCAGTGATATAAATATTTCAGAATTGCGTTCGTTGAAAGTTAAGCACCTTTATGCCATGCGAGTGAAATGGAACAATGGCCTATCAAAACCTCCGTGAAATCACCCAGAGCTGTTCACTCGTTTGATTGACGGAAGCCAAACCGCGGTTTGTTAGTTGGCGTAGAGTTCGCAGAGTAATGATGATGGCAGTTCGTGCGTGCGTGCTTGAACGTGCGTGGTGCGTGCGTGACGCGTACTTGAACGTGCGTGCATTAAACTTTTATAGTGCTTGTCTCCGAGAACGTATTATTATCTTGATAAAACTGATCGTTCTTAACAAATATCTCGTTATGATTATATTTTTCAGATGATGACGGGGTCAATCTCTCAAGCGGACTCAGTACTTTCGGCACTAGCGCAGAAATGAGTGTAAGATAGACGATAGGGGAAAAAGATCATACTACTAATATATGTGTTTATTGTCTTTATTAAAAATTATTGATAAATTATTGATAAAAAGATCATACTACTAATATATGTGTTTAATGTCTTTATTAAAAATTATTGCTAAATGATTATTTTTTTTTTTACTATTCTCACTTGGGCCATTCCATTTTTAAGCCGAACCCCCCCTACGGAAGAGCTCATTTTCTTTAGTAACCCCCTTGGAAAAAGGGCCTTTTTGGATTGCACCCCCTCGGAAAAAGACCACGGAAGAGGCTATTTTTTATTCCACCCCCTCGGAAATACCCACGGAAGAGGCTTTTTCTTATTGTACCCCCTCGGAAAAAGCCTTTCTTTCGGTTTGACCCTCGGAATTGCCATTTTGCTATACCCCCTAGGAAAACTTCTTCTGTAGGGGGGGTGCGGCTAAAAAATGGAATGGCCCTTGGGACCAACTGTGCTTATATAGGATATCAACTCATTAGCATAATTGTCAGTCGCCTTAAGTCCTCGGCGCAAGATCGCGTCCTTAGTAGAGGACGCTGTGTTGGCGGATTTCGGGTTTCATTGTGCTCATTCCGAGGCCTTGTGAAGCTACTTTCTTGTTACCCACCTCCCTCCCTCTTTGCTCTGTATTGTATTGATTTCGGGTTTCATTGTGCTCATTCCGAGGCCTGGTGGTGCTACTTTTCTTGTTACCCTCCCTCCTCCCTCTTTGCTAGATTTGTCATATTGAGCTCCGCCAGGTCTCCTTCCCCACATCTTATATAGAGCACAATGGGACCAAGTGAGAATATATAACTATAAAAATATCCAACTTCAGACGCCTATATTACTCTCAAACTTCAGGAGCACCCAGCGATCATTTTCGGTAAAATATCTGTTTGGATGGCGCTAACTGAAATTTTCGCTTCAGAATTTCAAGCTTCAATTTTTCGTATGTAGATTTTAATATCCCTTGAATGTTTCGAATTGCACAAAAACTAAAATTGTGCTGGTTTTGGGTATTTTGCCGTTAAAAAATTTTCTGATAGAGTTTTCCCCTGATATTTTCGGAAGACTGGATTTCAATCCCCAAAAATGTTCGCATTCCATAACATTCAGCTACGATATAATATCCGAACAAAAGTACAAAATTTGTAGGGATTAAAAATACCCAATTTACAGTCATTTGTATACTCGGCAATTTTACACCATTGTCTCGTTCGGTGCCCCTGAAACTTTCAGGATATGTGAGTTTTGAGGCTATTCTAACTAAAGCGTAAGAGATTTGAAAGGAAAAGCGAGGCGTTGTCCAACTGCTAAAAATGCCATGTCCCTCAAGAGGAGATGTTGGATTTTTTTGCGATTCTCCAATGGCGCGAGATTTCTTAAAGGGGCACTGTCACGGTTGTTTCACCTAAATATTATAAAATAAGACCAGTGATCTACAGAAACAACTCAGAATCCTATGTATACTGTTATAATGTCCTAGAAAGAAAAAAGGAACTGAAACTTGCATTATATAGGCATTCTTACGTAAAATTTAATAGCTTTCGCTATCAAATTTCCAAGTATTAAAACTGTTCAGCCTGATACGAAATTAAAAATGTCATTTCATAATCCAATTTCATCCGCTCGATAGCACATGAAAGTACTCCAAATTTTTTACTCATCTTGTAGCTGAAAGGTTATTTAACAAACCTAGACGATTATTTGTTCAATTCTTGTGAATCTGACTGCATTTAAAGGGGCACTCGCACGCTTAATTTTTGTACCACCTGTCAAAAATAAGTCTAATTCTAATCACCAAAAACACATTTAAGTTTACCAGGAATAACCAAAATAACAATCCAGGTTGTTCAATGACCCTTTACTGTTACATCAATACAAATCTATAGTGTTTTTATCTATTATCAAGAGGATGGAATTGGATTGCGATTTGAATGATTTGCTTGTCAGGCAAGCGTGCGAGTGCCCCTTTAAGCTACCTAAATTAACCCTAAAATCGTGTAAAATGGTGACAGTGCCTCTTTAAGACACGGGACAAACGTCCTGTAGTTTGCTTCCCTTTTAACGAGCTCTCATGCGAAACTATTTCTTTGTTTGGTTACATTAATATTAAAGAGCTTGCACATGACAATACATCTCTTTCATAATGGCCGCCGCTCATTTACACACGAGTCATTCAAAATTTAACGCGCGCTATTTGGGATTTTGTCGTGAAACTTATTAAAGGCTATAGCGTTTGATAACGTGCAAAAGATTTGTGGAGTTGAGTGAATGGGCTGTTCCAAAAAATATTCATATCCCCCCTATCGAGGATGCGGAAATTCGAGACTGCTGCGCAGCTCCTGTGAAAATTTCAAAGCAGCAAATGAACTCATGTGGAAATTTCGCTGTGTGAAATGAATGGCCCTGTAGAAATTCCAGGGTCAAACACTACGACCCCAGTGGAAATTCCAGGCTCCTCGATAGGTACAGATATAAATGGAACGGCCAAACCTTGGACGACGAGATATAAGCATAAAAACGTGGGTCGATAGCTTCTGCTGAGAACTCTACAAAGCTGTATTGTGTGGTACCAGAAATTATCCATACCCCCCCCCCCCCCCCCCCCCCCCACGGAAGGGCATTGGAAATTCCGGAGGGGTGGGGGGTCAAATTACCTGATCATTTCCATACAAATACTGTATTTTCCTTGGAAATTCCAGAGGGGGGGGGGGGGGGGGTCACTTTCCAACACCCTTCCGTGGAGGGGGTATGGATATTTTCTGGAACCACACATTTGTGAGGTCCTATAATCCCGTAATGTTCAATCAAATGGTACGACATTTTGCGCATAAAATGAAGAGAAGGATGTTCTCGAGTATCTGCAAGTTTTGGTGAATTTCCTTGCTATATTCGCTAAGATATGAGGAGAAATACAGACCAAATATGGGAAGGGGAATTTCCTAATAAGGAAGTTATGCAACGTCGGTTAGTCGACAGTTTATGGCGAATTTTTTTGATATGAAACTGTGTATCCTTTTGTAATTTCTTGAGCTCAGTAAGTACCTTTCTCGTGTCAAACAAGAAAAACGTGATTATGAAAGAGGTGTACAAGGTAGTAAAAATGTATATATAAAATATCTTCAAAACTGTATCCAGTGGCGACGAGAGTGCTCAATACTTCACAGTAGAGCTTTATAATAGAACCCGATACTAAGTCCACTGTTCAAAACTGTATCCAGTGGCGACGAGAGTGCTCAATACTTTACAGTAGAGCTTTATAATAAAACCCGATACTAAGTCCACTGTTTTCTTACTATCAGGGTTCGCACGCGTCCTGGAAATTCTGGAATATCCGTGATTTTGATTTCCTTCCTGAAAAGTCCTGGAAAGTCTTGGAATTTTAAGGAAAATCCTGGAAAATTGTTTCAAGTCAAATGTGTTCGAATCAGTCAATTTCTTGAATCTGATTTATGACTGGGCCATTCCATTTTTTTAGCAGCACCACGGAATGGCCCATGACATCCTCCAGATTTATCATGTTTTTTTAGGGGATTATGTAATTTTTTGGGGGAGGGGCATTTCTACCCAATAAAGACTTCATGAAAAAACCCTGGATTTTTGTCATTCAGAAAGCGTACGAACACTGTACTATATAAAAAATATATATTCTTAGGCAAACGTCGAACCATTCCTTTTTCAAAGGATGCCCGCTTCATTAGACTTTCTAATAGAAAACATCCTATTGTTTTGGATTGAAACGGTGCGACTCTGGCACGACATTTGCCGTAGGCCTTAGACCCGTCCACACTACACCGTTTTCAAACGAAAACGGATACTTTTGCTCCGTTTTCAAAAAGATTTGCGTCCACACTTATCGTTTTCGTATCGTTTTCGCCCGTCCACAGTACAATGCGTATCCGTACGAAAACGCTCTTATGCATTCAATGGGCATGCTCAAACAAGCTCAACGCATGCGCATTTCGATCTGTCGGCCCGCGAAATTAGTCGAGTTTGCTGTGGTGACGTCATCGTTTTCAGATAGCATCGTTTGCATCCGTCCACACTAGAAAACAGCGTTTTCAAATCGCTCCACTCTGGAGAGCGTTTTCGGCATCGTTTTCGGCGTTGTAGTGTGGACGATAGCCTTATCCGGAGCAAAAAGTATCCGTTTTCGTTTAAAAACGGAGTATTGTGGACGGGGTCTAAGACATTTCTAATATACTACAACAGGAGCCCGACTGAGAATAAACAACCCTTCTATTCTAACTGTGAGAGATCCATTTCACATATCGAATTGTTTTTAGAACTGATGTTTCTTCTGTTGAAAATATGCCTCTCATTCCAACGATTTTACTTACATTATTTTTCAAATCCATTATTGTACTGCTATGTCAATAGACCTTTTCTGCATTAGTGGGGGTCCTGTGGTTTCTTTCCCAACTGGCATCATTTGCCTTTGTCACACAAGCGCCATCTTGAATTTTTCAGCTGATTTATTCAGCATGGAAACGAGGTCAGCAGGGCGCGGGTTTTGCTGATGTTGAAAAACGAAGCCTGATGCTGGGATTTATGGTGCAAAATTTGACCAAGCTACCAAGAAGTACTCTTAATTTTTTTAAGAACCAAAAAGTTGATTGGCTCATTGCTTTTTTCTGCTTTACCAGGCTTTACCGGGTCGAGAAAATCGTTTTTCAACAAGTCTATTCATTCCTTGATGACAAAAAACTCCTTTCCAATTGTCAGTCAGGATTTCGTGGTCTCCATTCAACAGTCACAGCTCTCCTCGAAGCTTCTAATAGTTGGGCTTACAATATTGATCGTGGAAATGTGAACTCTGTTGTTTTCCTAGACTTGAAAAAAGCTTTTGACACGGTTGACCACGAAATCCTACTCTCAAAGCTGAGTGCATACGGGATAGGGGTGCCTCAGGTGTTTGGTTTAAGTCTTATCTAAGCAATCGCATCCAAAAATGCAGCGTTAATAGTCGACTTTCTAATAGTCGCTCGCTGCTTTGTGGTATTCCTCAGGGGACCATACTAGGACCTCTACTGTTTTTGGTCTATATCAACGACTTACCAAATTGCCTGTCGCACGCCACACCCCGTATGTATGCAGACGACACACATTTGACATTTCCGAGCAATAATATCGAGGATATCGAACTATATCTAAATGAAGACCTCGCTAATGTCAATGAGTGGCTGATGGCAAACAAGCTGACTCTAAATCAGTCCAAAACCGAGTATATGTTGATAGGGTCTAGACAAAGGTTGAGCACGTTTGATAAATCACCAGCCCTCACGATTAACGGAAGCCTCATCAAACATGTATCAGAAGCTAAATCGTTGGGTGTGGACATTGATCAAAATCTATCTTGGAATGTACACATTAACGCGATTTCAAAAAAGATTGCTTCTGGCAATGGTGCTATTAAACGTGTTCGCCCTCTTGTTCCCTCAGCAACCTTAGGGATGATTTTCAATGCACTAGTGCTTCCCCATTTCAATTATTGTTCTGAAGTTTGGGATACATGTGGCAATACTTTAGCCACCAAATTGCAGAAACTTCAAAATAGGGCCGCTAGAGTTTTAACTAATTCGGTTTATGACGCTAATGCCGACCCTCTAATTGATAGTCTGGGGTGGAAAAATATTCGTTCACTCCAGAACTATCATAAAGCTGTAATGGTGTTTAAATCACTCAATGGACTTGCTCCCGATTACCTTAAGTCCATGTTCACTAGCCGGGACACCGTAGCGGCTTATTCCCTGAGAGACACCGAGGGCAAGCTACTGTAGCTATTCCAAAGCCCCGCACAAACTATTTGAAAAACAGCTTCAGCTATAGTGGTGCGGTGCTTTGGAATAGCCTACCCTCAGAGTTACGGCACGCAGACTCCCTAAATGCATTTAAAGCGGGCTGCAGGGACTTCCTATGATTTCTTAAAATCGTAATATCGTTTTTATTATTATTTCTTCCAACACGGCTCTCATGGAAAACAGGTTAAGGTAGTTTTAGGTAGTTTTAGGGATAGTATATATATATATAATTATAATAATATCTTTCTTACATATATTTTTATAAAATACGTACTTGATAGGGATAACCGTGTATAAATAAAGTATATTCATTCATTCATTCATTCTGGGAACAAAATGGCGGCGCGTGACAAAGGCGAATGCGTGAGAGAAAAACAAAAGTTTGTGCCAGTTGGGGTACCCTGGGTACCAGAGTCTCCAAGCTTCACTCGTTTACAAAACGCATAAACCACAGAACTCAAGCGCAAAAGGTCTACTGGATGAACCGTCACGAAAGCATGTAAAGAAAGCAAATACCGTTCTAAAAATAAATCGGTCTGTAAAAACAGGGTCGGGGAGGTCGATCCTAGTGTGATGGTCTCCTGATTACAATTCAGAACAAAATGAGACATTTTCAAATCTCAAATTCCCTACAAATGAAACAAACAGCCTGCGGACTGTTAACAGAGTCCTTACGCTGCGACGACGGCAACGCGGACGACAACGGCAGAGAGCAATGCACTTGATTACGAAGCACAATGCGCGCACGTGCAAATGGATGAAATCAGATGTAATTCAAACGTTTTCTTCAAAACCGCTAAGTTTTTCGGTCTGACGAGAACGCGAACGCGGCAGGCGATTTTGCCATAATTCTGTTTGATGTGATTACAGACAGATGTGTTTGCTCCTATCAAAGTTAAAATGCAAAAGTGAATCTCAAACTATTGCAGAATATGAAGAAATATGATCAAACGAGTAGACGAGGTTCAGTGATACGTCGTCTTCCTCGTATCCGTTGTCGTAGCTTAAGGTCTCTATAGCTGCGTGGTCGACAATAAAACGTCTTAGTCTACGACCTTCCTATGCTAGGCTTACATTCGACAATATCAGATAATAGAAAAAGAGCTACGTGGGAAATACCCAAATAGCCGCCTACAAACAAAATCTAATGATTGATTTCCTGAATTCTATTGAAAATACTGCACTACATTACCACCACTTACCAAAATCACTGACCCGATGGAAATGGATGCTTCCTCTCTATTGAGATTGTAGCCTGAAAAAATGGCGCTTTCTCGCCACGAAAGTATATTTAAGGAAGGATCAGCTGCCTTGTGACTTCATCCCCTGCCTGCGTAGCTGGGGGCCATTCCATTTTTAACGCCGCACGCCGCCTTTCCCAACAGAAGAGGTCATTTTCTTTAGTACCCCCTCGGTAATTGTTTCTCTACCCCCTCCAAATACCTAAGGAAGAGCCTTTTGGGGATTGCACCCCCTCGGAAAGGGCCATTCCATTTTTGTAGCCGATCCCCCCCCCCCCCCCCCCGCCATTACAGAAGAAGATTTCCTAGGGGGTATAGCAAAATGGCCATTTCCGAGGGGGTCAAACCGAAAGAAAGGCTCTTCCGACTTCCGTGGGTTTTTCCGAGGGGGTACAATAAGAAAAAAAGCCTCTTCCGTGGGTTCTTCCGAGGGGGTGCAATAAAAAATATCAGGTGAATTAAGGCTTGGCTTTCGAATAAAATAGCATAAAATTATATTTTGCAATAACACTTTTGCTATTTGACATATCATGTTCATCTGTTTATGGGAGGTACATATCAAGATCCGTGACATTTTGATGGGGATAAAATTTCATTTCAAGGGTCACGTGACCTTAAGGGAGCTAAATTGAATTTTCGAAAATGGGGAGTACTTAGCATTAAAATAGCTAAGTGAAATATATATTATTTATGAGAGGGTTAGGGTAGCTATATGAAATAGACTTCGCAGATTGACTACCGCTACTTGGGAAGGAGACATTTAGGAAAATCTCATATGCAAATTAGGTCACGTGACCTGTTTTGCAGGATATCTCACGTTCTGAAAGGTTTTTGCAAACTTCAAAAACTATTCCTTAAAGTACTCTGGGAAAGGAGCAAAATGAATGGTAATTTGTAGTATCCTATATTTTCCTTGTACTCCCCATTTTTAATTGTAAAATTGGCTCAAATTCCAGTGCTAGCTTGTCACGTGACTACTCTTCGTACCGGAACAGGTATCATTTTTTTTTGGTTGAACAGGTATCATTTTTTTTTGGTTTAAGGTTTTCTATTAATACATACCAAAACATTTGATATTCCATCATTCTGTAAGATGAAATGTCTTAAAAATCAATTTATTGAGCAAATTGGTGTCTAGCCAAGCCTTAATCTGCCTGAGATATAGCCTCTTCCGTGGGTTTTTCCCGAGGGGGTGCAACCCAAAAAGGGCTCTTTCTTCCGAAGGGGTTACTAAAGAAAATGAGCTCTTCCGTAGGGGGGGTTCAGCTTAAAATTGGAATGGCCCAAAAGCCCACGGAAGAGGTTTTTTATTGCACCCCCTCGGAAAAACCTACGGAAGAGCCTTCGGTTTGACCCTCTCTCGGAAAAGGACATTTTGCTATACCCCTTCGGAAAACTCCTGTAGGGGGGTAGTTTGCTTGTTGTTCGTCGCGAGCGCTGATGCTCTTCGAACAACAAGCAAACTGCGGAACATTTCTACCGAACATTCGCGGATAAAAACCTGTAAAACACCACAAAACCGCCAGCTATGCAGGCTACCCCATCCATTCCATACGCTCTCAGCCTCCCATCGATGCTTGTGAAAGTCTTGAAGGTACAAAACGTCAACCAGCCAAGAATACACTTGATGGAAAGGTTTCCAGGGGACGGTTGATGCCTACGATTGTTTGCAATCTTCGAGATAAACAGATAGGAAGAACAAGAAAATATGAGAAAGAAGCCATGACAGACAGACAGACAGACAGACAGACAGACAGACAGACAGACAGACAGACAGACAGACAGACAGACAGACAGACAGACAGACAGACAGACAGACAGACAGACAGACAGACAGACAGACAGACAGACAGACAGACATGACAGACAGACATGACAGACAGACAAACAGACAGACATGACAGACAGACAGACAGACAGACAGACAGACAGACAGACAGACAGACAGACAGACAGACAGACTTGACAGACTTGACATGACAGACAGACAGACAGACAGGCATGACAGACAGACAGATACGAACAGATATGACAGACAGAAATAAAGACGTACGAAGAGACCGATATAAGGACGGACAGACAGAAGGACAAACGGACATATCTGAAGACATCTGGAGGCTAAGCCCCATCACTACAAGATGTCGTCTGATATCTCTCCTGTGAAAATTCACCACGTGATACGTCTCGACCATTTACCGCGGACGGACGGACGGACGGACGGACGGACCGACCGACCGACCGACGGACGGACGGACAGAAATAGGGATGGACGAAGAGAACGAATATAAGGACGGATAGACGAAGACAGACAGACAGAAAGACAAATTAACGGACGTATCTGAAGGCATCTGGAGACTAGTCCCATCACTACGAATAACTAGCTAATAACTTACCAGACGTTTTCATTGTTTCGCCGATTCCACTTGCCGCGTCGCCTTCCCTTCCAGTGTATCTTCCTCCTGTGTGTCATACGTCCCTGTTTTGCCTTTTTCGAGATACACATGATTAAAATTCGTATCTTCAAGCGGCCATGTAATGTTCTATTCATTATAGAGCAGATTTCGTATGACTGTGAAAAGTACCGTGACAAGTTGTTCCGCGCCGCGACCGTGACCGTACCGCGACTACGCGATTTCATTGGCGATTTCATTCCATTTACAGCAGGCAAGGTTCCGTACCGCCACGGCGACAGTACCGCGCCATACCGCGGCACTTTTCACAGTCATACGAAATCTGCTCTATAAACATCAATGAAATACCGAATTGTTGTTTTACTCTTGAGTAAAACCTAACAATCGAGCACAAGCAAGTGTATTTTCACATTTTCATGTGTGAAGATATCAGGTTTTCGCGCGGGACATTAGATGTTTATGGTGTTTCATCAAGATCTTGGCCACTGAGTCGACACTGAGAAATATCGTAATTAGCACGTGTGAAAAGTGACGATAATGCCCACTATTGCGAATTCATGCAAATATGTTTCACAGAAATAGTATTGACCATGTTTATATAATAAACACAGTAATACATGGACGGAGATGTGGAATTTATTAGATTCTCTTGCTCACCTTGTTACCAAAATAGAAGAAAAATAATTATTACTCTTGAACTTATACTGATTACAAAGTACGAAATAAATAAATTTGTGCTTTTGTGCAAAACCAATAACTTTCAACCTGCTTTAGACCAATAACTTACCAAATGTTGTTATTTTGGTTTCACTTGTCGATTTCAACAGCGAAAGTTTCTTCGACATACCCTCGTCCTTCAATGGCCCCACTGGCTCATCCTCTTCCTCAGGTGACTTAAGGCCTGGGTCCATGAGGCCACGCCCTTAAAAACATTCAATCAGGCCTTAATTTGGGTGAATTAAAGATAGGCTTCTTGTGTTGATATGATGTCATAGACATCGTCATTCTTGTTAATTTGAGTTGTTGGTGTTTCCATGGGAACCAAATCCTAACCTTTGACCTCCATTTTAAGAAATGCAACTTCAGAGCCTCCGCAGGTTCAGAAAATTCGCACCACTCTTAAAACCACCAGATGGAAATGGTAGGGATTAATGTAGTATTTATCACTCCAATTTCCGATCTTGCACAACATTTTTAATTTCGAAGTTATTGAAGGGTATCACATTTCACAGTGTCCTAAAATAGGATTCCTAATGAAATGGTCACGTTTTCGAATTGGATCAGATATACCTGTGATGGCCTTAAACACATCACATTGTTAAATCCTCAGGGTTTGAAACTTTTCCCGACCTGCCGAGGGCTTTTTTGGAAATCGCTTTAAGGTTACTGAGAACCTTCGCGCACGTTGTTCGAAAAAAAAATCATACACGTCCTTAGTTTAACCAAAATATGTCAACCTATATATCGTTGGAAAGCTTATAGAATGGACTAGCGGGTTATGGCAAAAAGAAATCACTTATTAATACCTGTATTTTTTTTAAAGCATTGATTAAATATCTTGGTGTGCTATTTTCACGAGCTAACGTTGTCGAACTGCTGGACCATGACTCCCAAGTAACATATTGTTTGAATCCTTAAAGGTGTTTCTCAAAACCGTCTCTGCGATTTTTAAAATTTTGGTTCAGAAGTTATGAATTTTTTAACTTTTTATAGCGTGAAAATTCTACAAAATTTGACCTTCGAAATTTAAAAGTTCGATAACTTTTGAACAAAGCAAAATTTTAAAAAACGCAGACACCGTTTTTGAAAAACACCTTTAAGGATTCAAACAATGTGTTACTTGGGAGTCAAGGTCAAGCAGTTCGACAGCGTTATCTCTTGAAAATCGTACACCCGAATTTTTAATAAAACCTTAAAAAAATTTCTAATTATGAAAAAAATATTTCTTTTTGCCACAGCCCGCTAGTCCATTTTATAAGCTTTCCAACAATATATAGGTTGATATGTTTTGGTTAAACTAAGGAAGTGTATGATTTTTTTCGAACACGTGCGCGAAGGTTCTCAGTAACCTTAAGGTAAGGTTCAAAGGTCACATTCCATGTTTCCATGGAAACAAAACACAACATTTACTTGTTTCATGACGACCGTTAACAACCTTAGCCATGTTTCACTGTGGAAGTAGCAAAACTATTGTACTTAGTATGGATTATTAAAATTATATTATATTGGATTATTCAAAGCTTCAGGAGGCTATATTCCGCTAAGAAAATAGCACGAAAAAAGCGCGACGCGTGCGATATCGCTTTTTTAAGTGCTATTTTCGGCGGAATACCGACTGAACGCTTTGGATATACTTGAATCCTGTGATATCTCGTCCTCAATTTACACAAAAAAGAGATATCATAGGATTCTATCTAAAAGTTTATTATTATGGTAAGGTACGTAGTAAATACTAACAAGGGATAGCACTTAATCCGTTGCGCCTTGACTATACTAAATGTGCTCTTTGTGATTATCATCCTATCAGAAAAGAAACATCCCCTGACCTGACATTCTACGGTATCAGGTCAGTGTCCTGATAGGGGATGTAATTTTGTTTAAATTTAAATTTAAGTTTGCACCTAAAACTCGAGTAAACAATCTGGATAAATTTTCAAGCATCAATTTGTTTCAGTAAAACGATTAGCATTAATATAGTCTCAAGAGCAAAAAACACAAAAATGGTTTCTTTTCGCGACTTCAAACTGAAGTTTATATTTCTCTCTAAAAACGCCATCGCTTTTAGATAAATTAAACACACCTGTTCTGAATGTGGGATGATTAAAAAGTGGGATGATTAAAAAGATGATTATCGCCATGGGTAAATACGAACCACGGCTTGCCCAAACTCGCCCATTTGTTGTTTGTTTGCCGGAATCAAAAAAATTTTTTTCCGACAATATGAAGAATACTCACCAAAACGTGCAGACGTTATCCTTTGCAGGTTGTAACGTATTTCATATAAAATAATATCAGCCAACCTCTCATCGATGGGAGATTCATCTCTCTTAGTGATCTCGTCAACAAGCTTCTTGAGTGTTTCAAGAAGCTCAATAGCAAGAGTCTGTGAAAAGGTAGCATTTGAGATACATTCTAACAGCGAACGGATAGTGTCAGCAATTTCATACCCGTCAATGCCATGGTATTCTGATATTTGTTTTACCAATAGTATATCAGTCAAATGGGTGACGGTTTTCACGATCTTTGTCTTGTCTTCAGGTGACATTTCACTGATGCACAGACGTGCCACTTCGCAAATACTTCGCAAACCTTCATTGAAAGCACGTATTCCTTGTGGTTCAGATACTATAGTTTCTTTGTTGAGATGTTCTACCATTTGTAACATCAACTGGATAGCTTTTTGGGCCTCTTCCTTAGATACCCTATCTTGGTAAATATTAAGGCGTGAAAGACGATCGACCACCTTTGCTACGCTTTGCAGCCCTTCTGGAGATGACGGTGCCTCGTCAAGTACACGCTGACTCATTTTCTGAATAATCTCAAGCATTTTGCCCTGGTCTCCCTTGGAGTGTGCATAAATATCAAGCCGTGAAAGAGTATCGACAACCTTTGCTACGCTTTCCAGCCCTTCTGGTGACGACGGTGCCTCGTCAAGTACACGCTGACTCATCTCCTGAATAATCTTAAGCATTTTGTCCTGGTCTCCCTTGGAGTCTATATAAATATTAAGGCGAGAAAGATGACCGACCACGTTTGCTACGCTTTCCAGCCCTTCTGGAGATGACGGTGCCTCGTCAATTAGACGCTGACTCATTTCCAGAATAATCCTAAGCATTTTCCTCTGGTCTCCCTCTGCAGATGGTAAACTATGTCCAATTACAAGGCAGATTTTGTCTAGAGCCTTTTCAAGTATATCAACGCCTTCCGATGTCGGTTGCGCCTTGTTTATTATTCCTTCGCACAATACGAAACTAACGTCGAGAAGTCTATTAATATCTCTTCTTTCCAATTCTATTAATTCCTCCGCTGGTAATCCTCGTCTCACGTTTTCCACCATCTTTAGTACCTGAGTGAGTAATCCACCTTCAGAAGGGAGAGTTTCTACAACTTTGTCCACTATTCTTTTCTTGAGCCAGATAATTCGTTCTATCTCTTCATTTGGTACATTGGGAACAGACATGAAGTGTTCGCTTATTTTCTCTATAACTGTGACCAGTCTGCCAATCTCAGTGGGGCTCGGCGAATCGCCTATTTTTTTCGATTGTTGTACTCAAGGTCTTGTAGAACAACTCATTCATCTCGAGTTTGATCTTCTCTCTTTCCAACTCCACCACCTCTCTGAATATGCTGCGTCTGTGCTGATCTCTTGGCGTCATCATGTCGCAAAGGAATTCTCTACGGGTTGGCGATTGGCCTTCATCTGATACAGCAATAGAAAGAACATTAGAATAAATTCTATTAGGTTTAGCTATAAATTCTATTAGGTTTAGCCAATTCGGCTACCAAGACTGAGCAAGAGCTACCAAGACTCCTGAAAAACTGATTGTACACCGCGGGCTTTAGAAGGTCAATGAATTCCATTGTTTTGAAAATTACTTATAGTGGCCAATGAGCAACTAGCATGACGTATTTTAAAAACTTCGTTCCCTAGGGTCCAAGAGTTAAGGTTACTAAGAACCTTCGCGCACGTTGTTCGGAAAAAAAATCATACACGTCCTTAGTTTAATCAAAATATGCGAACCTATATATCGTTGGAAAGCTTATAGAACAGACTAGTGGGCTACGGCAAAAAGAAATCACTTATCGATACCTGTATTTTTTTTTAAAGCATTGATTAAATATTTTGGTGTGCTAATTTCACGAGCTAACGCTGTCGAACTGCTGGACCTTGACTCCCAAGTAACATATTGTTTTAATCTTTAAAGGTGTTTCTCAAAAACCGTGTCTGCGATTTTTTAAATTTTGTTTACTTCAGAAAGTTATGAATTTTTTAAATTTTTAGAGCATGAAAATTCTACAAAATTTGACCTTCCAAATTTAAAAGTTCGATAACTTTTGAACAAAGCAAAATTTTAAAAAACGCAGACACGGTTTTTGAGAAACACCTTTAAGGGTTTAAACAATGTGTTACTTGGGAGTTGAGGTCGAGCAGTTCGACAGCGTTAGCTCTTGAAAATCTCACACCCGAATTTTTAATAAAACCTTTAAAAAAATTCAAATTATGAAAAAAATATTTCTTTTTGCCATAGTTCGCTAGTCTATTCTATAAGCTTTTCAACGATATATAGGTTGATATGTTTTGGTTAAACTAAGGACGTGTATGATTTTTTTTTAACATGTGCGCGAAGGTTCTCAGTAACCTTAAAACAATATAACACAGGATTCCCATTGACAGATAAAAACGGAGAAGAAAAACATTAAAATAAAACATGTGCTTCTATTTTACCGAAAAGGTGAGCTCCCTGTGCCTCTGGATAATGATGAATCGGCTTGTCCCCTCAAAAGTCATCCAGAAAAAAGTGCAAAGAAAAAACGTACCTATTGGTCGGCCATGTTGTAAATCAGCCAACTCAATACAAGCCTTCCGGTATTGATTTTCGTCTATGAACACAGATGTCTCTGATCCATCTCCAACGAGAGCTTTAAGCTCTTCGACGTTTGAAAAACAATCATCCATCTTTTGTTTGAGACTTCCATCTTTGTATGATGCCCAGAAGTCCCGCAATGATGCTAGAGAGTTCGCCTGTACTGTGATAACTAGGCTGCCTTCTCCAAAACCAAGCGCCTTCCATCCCGTGGGTAGTATTTTCTCCTCAACGTTTTGTTGAATCCCAAAAGATAGACTGATAACGCAGTTTGTGAAGCGATGGCTAATTGCCATTTATATTTAATACAAAAACCTAAAAACATAAAATGCGACATTAAACCGTACAAAACTGTACAATGGTCTGTTTATATTGGATCCTTCCTGTCTCCCCTTTCTCTTCCTCCTCCTCTCCCAGTCTCCCTTCCCTCCCTCTCCTTTCACTTCCTCCTCTCCCGGTCTCCCTTTTCTCTCTCCTCTCCCTTCCTCCCTTCCTCCCTGCATTCATAATTCCTTCAGGCATCCTTCATTTCCCCATTCCTTGGATTAATGAAATTGCACCTACTTCCAATTTTCTTTGCAGCACTGATGATTCCTGAAAAGTAAATGTTTTTTTTTTCGTTACGAATACTGTATATTTACAACCCGTCGTCCGATGCACACATTCCAGTGCCGTAGCTAGCATAGGGTCAGAGGGGGCAGTTGCCCCCCCCCCTCCCCCCCAGCGAAGTACATTTTTTAGTGTCAACATGTGGGGAAAAACCTGCTTGCCAGCAAAAACAAGGAATGACCAAGGCTTGCCCCCCCCCCCCCCCCCCCCCCCACAGTCAAAATATCTAGCTACGGCCTTGCATTCATAATTGGAATGAGCCTCGTATACCTCACATAGCTTCACTTTCATCGGCTGATTCAGGGAATTCAATCGAATTAGTAAATCACTGATGTACAAAACGTTTTTTTTTGGAGAGTGTTATTTGGAAAGTTCAACGCGCAAGTCTTCTTCTACTAAAGCCCTGGGTAAACTAGGACACATTTTGGCTGACTGCTAAAATTACCAACTTTCCTTCAAAATATGACAAAACAGCGCTGGGAAGTAGTATTTAAGGTTATCTAGACCAACATTATGGAATAAAACAAGTAAGGCAAGGACTTGGTACCTGGGTACTTGTACCATATTGATATTAAGAAAATCAAATTTCAAACATGCGTGACATTTAAGTGATGTGACACCACCTATTCGTTTGCTGTCTGTGATCCAATAAACTCATCGATTGCGTAGGCATTACTGCAAACTTTGAAGCAACGGTGAAACCCGGCCTGTTTATAGCAGTTCTCTTCGATCATACAACAATTCAGATCATGTGATAGTTCATTTGCTCTATTGTTATTGAAATTGGAATTCTAGTCTGAAGTCGAGTCTACAATTGACCATGTATATAATTATTGTTTGGTCAACGGTAGACTCGATCCCAGGGGCTAGAATTCTAATTCCAATGACAATATCGCGAGAGTGGAAAGGACTATTGTACAATTTCTCACACACGACCGAGCACACAAGTATGTACAAAATGATCAATGGTAACCACCCAAATGATGTATCACATCATCTCAAATGTGAGCAACAATCCCGGCAACAATTATACGAAACACCGTAACCGGATTTGTACCGCATATATTAACGACTGTGAAACACACATTACCTCCCTCGAAGTCTTCGATTTCTTGCATCAACGTACTATCGGACGGTAACTTCTCTGCTAGAACTTTCAGTACTTTCAGTATTTTTATCTTATCGTCCTGTAGTATGTCTTCCAGGTTCCTTAGAAACGCTATGCCATCGACTTCGTCGGGAAGCTGCTCACGATCACGACAACCCACTTTGGCGAGGAAGTTGCGGAGGACATCTTTTCTAAGTCTTCCTCCTTCAAGGGCAACAGTGATCTCTTGTATAAATGCCTCTCTAAGAAACTGGTATCGTAGTTCTTGGGCTTCGTCCATGATCGGTTTTTCAGACAAACACACGACCACTCCTGTTGCTTCCGCCTTGTAGGATCTAGAGTCCCGGATCACGCTCGCAAAGCATCATCTATATGTCACGACATTTAAAAATGTAATTGAATCGTCTTTCTGCCCGTGACAATGTTTTGTTCCCGGAGGGGGGACTCTAAGGTTAAAATGCTAGGGGTGACCGTCGGGAAAATCGAATTTTGACCCTAAAAAATACCTGGTCGGAAAAAATTTCCACCCTAAAAAATACCCCTCAGTCTGAAAATACCCTAAAAAATACCAACAATTTTGACAGATTAAATTTATTCTGGCTGTTTACTCGTTATTTGATATAAGTACATCAAATGTATCCTCTCGAGTTTCAAATACACTCTATCATTCTTTCAAATATTTTGGACCTATGTACCTTATTTGCGTGAGAACCCCCTAAAAAATACCCGTTTTTTTTTCTTACCATACCGTTTTTTATTTTCGAACCCCTAAAAAATACCAGATCGCCGATTTCAACCCCTAAAAATTACGACGGTCACCCCTAGCATTCGAATATAGGGAGTCACCCCCCCCGGGTTTTGTTTCTGTTGAGTAGGGTCAGACACATTATGCTCGGAAATTTGACCATTATGCTTTTTAGTGTCACCCTAAAATCCTTCCCATTATGCCGAAAACTATGCTCTTGTCGGACCATTATGCTCGTGTGATGCTGGTAAAAATGTCTCCTTTGACCCCACCAAAACGAGTCCTCAAAGCTTGAAACGCAACACTTTTACTTTTTTAACTCACAAATGGCAAAAAGGCTGGTGATCTAACATGTCTAGAATTAACCAAGCCTCTTGGCCAAGAACCAAGTCTTAGAAAGACCAGAATAATTAGACAGAGTCAATTTCAAAGCCAAATTCGATATTTTTTCTTACATTTTCAATGAAAATAGGGAAATATTAAGTTTGTAGCATTATGCTAAAATTATGTTGAAAATTCTGCCATTATGCCAGCATTATGCTCGATGCTCTGACTATGGTATTATGCTCAAAATTATGCCGGCATAATGTGTCTGACCCTACTGTTGAGGTTGTACAAATACTCCTAGAGTAAACTGTGCGACTACGTCAACCGGGCCATCCCGTAAGAAGTTTGGCGTTTGGAGATTCAAACCATTTTAAGGAAATTTACTACCTGTAATACGTCTGAAGATGAGTAATTACCACTGTATGCATTGCTACGCGACCTCAAAATTCACGGTTGCGATTGGCGATTCTCAGCAAAGGAATTGTATTGTCAATTTTCTTGAGTCAGAAAGTTCATAATTTTAGGACAGAAAGCCAAAGGATAGCTTACAATTATTTTAATTGATTTTACAATTAATGTCGACCCACCGAAGTAGCCGAATCCAACGTTTTAGTTTTGATTGACGGCTAAAAATCGCCAATCGCCCATCGCAACAGTGAATTTTGAGGTCGCGTAGCAATGCATACAGTGGTAAGACAGATTTTTTTATAACTTCGAGCAATTTTGCCAGAAAGCGGCAAAAAATCTTGTTACTCGAAATAAAAAAAGTTGTTGCTTTTAATTTAGTCTCATTTCAAAGGTCTTCATGGTAGTGTTCGTGTATTATCGCGCCGGTAAAACATTCCCAGAGAAAGCTGAGAAAATAAGTTTTAGTTTTACAGATAGACGTATTTTTCGCATCTAAAATGGTGATGTCAATTACAGCCTATAAAGATTCTATAGAATTTTTCCACTTTTCCGCTTTCTGTGACGGCGCGAACCCAGTCCTCTGTCCTTTGTGATATTTCGAAATGTGGACCACAAATCTACAAATTAGGATATAAATCATTGAGTAACACTATTTTTGGCCAAACGTTGCTCGAGGTTGTAAAATAATCTGTCTTAAAATCTATTGACATATTTGAATTCCTCGAGGTTCAAAGCACTGAGGTCACTTATTAACCCTTTCAGTCCCATATATTCAGTCCCATATATACTACTTAGCTTAGTATATATATTTATATCCGTGTTTAATGTGTTTCTAATTTTTCAGTTCTTAGTCTCAAAACGGGCGCACTTAATTTGGAGCCTCGGTCTGTTGTGCGACCCTCACCAAAGTTTTGTTATCATTTGTTTGTATTTTTGTCGTGCTATTGTTTAGTTTTGTAAATTATATTTGTGAATTGGTGAAAGCTATTAAATAAATAAATAAATAAATAAATATTCCCTTATTTCCTTATTTTATGAGGGCAAACAGACACACCCCTGCCAATCTTTGCATATCAGAATATCAGTGCAGAGTTTCTGGTATTCCTGTTTTTTATTGAGAGGGAGGCTGGGGCTTTTTGTAGAGCTTTACCGCTGACGCATACGTTGCTTTCCAGTGGCGAGGGGTAGCGATGGGTAAATCCGAGACGCGGAGATCCGCGTTTCAGAATCCGAGCCCGAGACTTTTTTGACAAACTTCAAAATCCGAGTCCGAGCCTTTTCACGCCGTCTCCAGGGGAATAATTAAGACGACTGCCATACATTCACTGTATTTCTCCCGGGAGAATTGAACGAAATTTCGCCCGTTTCAAGAAAGTCTGAGTCCTGGGGTTACGTCCCTGCATCTGACGGTATCGTGATTTGCTTACAAGTCAGAATAATAAAAGAGAAGTCCGAGACTCCGAGACTCCGAGACCGCGGTAGAAAAAAATCCGAGACGGCCAAAATTGTGAGAAAAACGAGACACCGAGACGTGCAAAAAAAAAAACGCCGAGATTCCGAGAGTTTACGATATTTTACCGAAACTTTCGAAATTTTAAGGTGCCCATCGCTACCCCTAGTGGCAGGAATCTATAGCACAGATTAGACCTGATAACTTTGCTTAAAATTTAACCAAAATTCCACTCAGAAGAGGCCATGGGACACCATGAAGTCTATTATGGACAATGCATTTTTGCTGTGCTTCAAGTAAGAAGTATGGCTGAGTGGCGATTTTGAGCGGATTCGGGCGTTTCTTTCGATTTTATGGCTGTTTTCGCTCGGGAGGTGGTCTCGAAGTCTCCAACCTTTGAAAGACATTATATAGAGAAGAGAGGGAGGGGTGAAACATAAATCGCTAAAAACGGACTCAAAACTCAAATGTATCGAAAGTACAGGATGACTGAATGAAAGTTTATTATTGTTCTATTATTTATCTTACAGAAGGGATATTTGATGACTCACTACAGTCGCTAGTGAAGCAAATGTTCATGTAAGTGAAGTCAATAACAAACATTACGGTATTGAAACCACTTCAGCTTTATTTAAATTATTATTTTAAACTCCCATGGAGCTTGGGGAACCGTGGTTCAGTCGAGCGTGTGTACTATTTTTGCATGTCAAAAATCGCGCGATGTTTTGTGAAATTATGTGTCTTTTTCTGCGTGAAATCCAAGCCTCTGATCCACACAGCTTCTCTGGAGAGTAGACAAATCACTCTTCTAAGAGTAGACCAGAAAACACTTTTGGCTTTAACTAATGTCCTCTGATTTTCCGTGGTATGTCCTCTTATATAAAAAAGCAACTGTGCCACACGGACAGATTCAAGAACTTTGTGTCCGTAAAGTACGGTCACCATTTGAAATTGAATTAATGTATATTGTTATATATTTATTTGTATTTGTCTCTAAGTGTGTATTTTTATCATGACCTCTTCCTGTAATGCAGTATTATACTGCAATAGGATGGAATAAACTACATTATTATTATATACCACGGAATGACGTAATAAAGTGGTCAAAATGTTGTGGACTCACAAGGCGCAGCCGAGTGGGTCCGCAGTACATTTTGACCACTTTATTACGTCATTCCGTGGTATATAAGGGGACATACCACGGAAAATCAGAGGACATTTGTTTTATACCACAACAAAAAGGCACAAATAAATATAAATCAGCGCGCGCGCTCGGCCAAACGGTGTTTTCGTTGGTTCTTTTTAGCGCGCGCGCTTATGATGGCGCGTTCCGTGGTATGTCCTCTTATGTACCCACGGCTGAGAGCCAATCAGAATTCGAGAAACGCGCGCGTTGTGGTATAAATACAAATTGACCTACTAGTATGATTTGACTAAAACAATTACTCCTCTCGCCCGAATGGCCTCTGAGTCGACAATAGCCCATTCAGCCATCGGCCTCATCGACAATATTGACTCAGAGCCCATCCGGGCTCCAGGAATAATTGTTAAATATATCACCTGCCAGAAATTATTATTCTTCACTTGACTCTGAAGATGACTTCCTCACAGGTTGTGGAGACGTTCGTCACCACCAACAGTCCTTCTCTCTCACTACACTCCCCAAGATCATACCACTATTATAAGTATTTAAAGTCTTTATTAAAAATTATTACTTTATAATTATATAAAAGTATTACTAAATTATTACTTAAAAATTACTACTATTACTATTCTTGCTGCATACGTGATTACAATGGACAGTCGCAAAAGTACCCACCCCCACCCCCTGATGAGGACCCCTGCAGTAGCTACCCAACCCGGAATTTTTTAGTTTGGACCACTCAACCTAGAATTTCATGACCAACGAGGATATTGTGCTTACCCACCCTGGAATTCCGAGCTCCATGTTGATCACCCGCCCTAGAATTCCAGAGGTGCTCAACAGGGGAAGTTTGGACTTTTTTTTTTGCGACTTCTCTATTAGCATATCAAGGTAAATGTGTCGTTTCCGTGCGTGACGCGGGCTACCTGTGTAGATATTTCCGGGGACCCAAAAATAAAGATGACGAACAGCGTTTCTCTCCAAAATCTGCAAGCTTTCACGAGCTTTTTGTCAATTTAGGGTACGAAATAAGCTAGGAAGCTTATATTCCGTATAAGGACATTTTAGAAAACGACACATTTCAACGGGAACTATCGTGATATGCGCGACCTTAAGTGGAAAACGGCAATTTCTTGGTGTGCATGTGACGTCACAGGCGGCCATGTTGGATGAACAGAACAAAAGAAAGTAATAATTTGCTCCCTTTGTTCTTTCATCCAACATGGCCACCGCGCTTTTGTTATTTTATTCCCAAAGAATGGTTGCACACCAAGAATACCTTTTCCGCCTGAGTGGGGGTCCTGTGGTTTGCTTCCCTTCTAATGCCTGGTGCACACTTGCGACACAACGACATAAGAAAAATATCACGCGATCAAATTTAGTGGTTTCCAAACGCTGAAGTCCACAAAAAATAACATAAAATTGCTTTGGTGAAGTAATCTAACGATGATCCATGGAAAATATTGATAATTTCAATTATTGTCCCATGCTTTTTTCGTTGCAACATAACGCCCTTATGTCGTTATGTCGCTAGTGTGACCGGGCTTAACTGGCTTTAATGCGAACCTATTTCTTTGTTACATGAATATTAAAGAGCTTGCTCATGACAATACACCTCTTTCATAATGGCCGCCGCTTATTTACATGAGTCATTCAAAATTTTAGTTGAGATTTTGACTCGATTGAGTAATAAAGTGGTCAAAATGTGGCGTGGTAATAAATAGCTGCGCCTCGTTCGTCTTCAACATTTTGCCCACCACATTACGTCATTCCCTGGTGGCTATTTAACAAATGTCCTCTGATTTTCCGTGGTATGTCGTCTTATATACACCACGCCACAGAAAATACAGCCAATTAGAATGCAGGGATGGTGTCAGTATATTCGGCGGTATTCCACTCAACCTTCCCATCGTGCACTGCGTTTACGTAAAGCGTTGCTTTAATTTTCTGTAGCGTGGTATAAAATAGTTATACAATGAATTCTAGTGGCATACTGTAGAATATCCCACTCGCCGCAAGGCTCGTGTGTATACCAGAAGATACAAGTGACGCGTGCAGGGATAGTCTGCAGTATGCCACTCGAAGGCATCATATAACTAGTATATCTACCACGGAATGAAAAAGTGGTCAAAATGTTGTGGACTCCGAGGCGCAGCCGAGGGCTAGAAAGGCTCTTTACAAAGCTCGGTATTTGCGAGTTTCGTCAATTTAATCAAATGGTACGAAATTTTGCGCATAATTACCACTGTATGCATTGCTACGCGACCTTTAAAATTCACTGTTGCGATTGGCGATTTTACGCAAGAAAATTTTAATATCAATTTTCTTCAACAGAGAGTTAAACATTCTAGGCAAGGGAAGCCAAAGGATAGCTTAAAACCATTTTGGTTGATTTTGCAATCAATATCGATCCAATAAAGCAGCCAAATCCAGCGTTTTGGTTTGATTGACGGCTAAAAAACGCCAATCGCCCATCGCAACATTGAATTTTGAGGTCGCGTAGCAATGCATACAGTGGTAACCAGGAGAGCGATGTTTCTTGAACATCTGCAAGTTTGAGTGAATTTCCGTCATGGCTAAGATAACGAGGACAGACTGCTGACAGTCTTTACAAATAAGGTAGGAAGTTTTGCAGCGTCGGTACACAGTCGGTCCACAGTTTTTTAACGAAATTTTCTTGATATGAAACTATACCCTGTTGTAATTTCTTGAGCTGACCACAGTAAATATCTTTTTCGCATAAACTAGACATGTCAAGAAAATTTCGCCAAAAGCTGTCGTTTTGCCGACGTTGCACAACTTCCTTATTAAGAAATTCCCCCTTACCTTATTTGGAAGGTCTGTAAGTACTTTTCCTCATATCTTAGCGAAAAAAGCAGGAAAATTTACCAAAACTTGCAGATGCTCGAGAAACATCCTTCTCTTGGTCGCCATTTTGTTTTTACCCCCCGCCGAGGGGCCTGAGTCACGTTTTGAACACCACAGGCAACCCGCGCGGATTTGCCATAAAAACGACAGCACTTTCTTGATATGAAAACTTCATTATGAATGAGGTGTATGAGGTAGTGAAACAATATATATATAACATTTCTTAGGCCTACGGTAAAAATGATGCCGCGGCATGATTAGACTTTATAATAGAAATATATTGTTTTGGATAGGCGCGACTCTCGCACGACGTAGGCCTTGACATTTCTAGTATACTACAACAGGAGCTCGTTACTGAGAATAAACAACCCTTCTATTCTAACTGTGAGAGGTCCATTTCACATATGGAATTGTTTTTAGAACTGATGTTTCTTCTGTTTAAAATGCCTCTCATTCCAACGATTTTACTTACATTATTTTATCAAATCCATTATTGTACTGCTATGTTAATAGATCTTTTCCGCTTTAGTGGGGATCCTGTGGTTTCTTTCCCAATTGGCACTCATTTGCCTTTGTCACACAAGCGCCATCTTGAATTTTTCAGCTGATTTATTCAGCATGGAAACGAGGCCAAGCAGGGCGCGGGTTTTGCTCATGTTGAAAAACGAAGCCTAATGCTGGGATTTATGGTGCAAAAGTTGACCAAGCTACCACAAAGTACTCCTTATTTGTTTAAGAACCAAAACGTTGATTGGCTCATTGCTTTTTTCTGCTTTACCGGGTTATTCTGGGAACAAAATGGTGGCGCGTGACAAAGGCGAATGCGTGAGAGAAAACCACGGAACTCCCGCTCAAGCGGAACAGGTCAACTGGATGAACCGTCACGAAGGGCGCATGTAAAGAAAGGCAAATACCGTTCTAAAAATAAATCGGTCTGTAAAAACAGGGTCGGGGAGGTTGCTCCCAGTGTGATGGTCTCCTGACTACAAAGTCTGAACAAAATGAGAATGAAAAAATCTCAAATTTCCTACAAATGAAACAAACAGCCTGCAGACTGTTAACAGAGTCCTTACGCTGCGACGACGGCAACGCGGACGACAACGGCAGAGAGCAATGCACTTGATTACGAAGCACAATGCGCGCACGTGCAAATGGATGAAATCAGATGTAATTCAAACGTTTTCTTCGAAACCGCTAAGTTTTTCGGTCTGACGAGAACGCGAACGCGGCAGGCGATTTTGCCATAATTCTGTTTGATGTGATTACAGACAGATGTGTTTGCTCCTATCAAAGTTAAAATGCAAAGGTGAATCTCAAACTATTGCAGAATATGAAGAAATATGATCAAACGAGTAGACGAGGTTCAGTGATACGTCGTCTTCCTCGTATCCGTTGTCGTAGCTTAAGGTCTCTAATAGCTGCGTGGTCGACAATAAAACGTCTTCTACGACCTTCCTATGCTAGGCTTACATTCGACAATATCAGATAATAGAAAAAGAGCTACGTGGGAAATACCCAAATAGCCGCCTACAAACAAAATCTAATGATTGATTTCCTGAATTCTATTGAAAATACTGCCATACATTACCACCACTTACCAAAATCACTGACCCGATGGAAATGGATGCTTCCTCTCTATTGAGATTGTAGCCTGAAAAAATGGCGCTTTCTCGCCACGAAAGTATATTAAGGAAGGATCAGCTGCCTTGTGACCTCATCCCCTGCCTGCGTAGCTGGGGGCCATTCCATTTTTTAACGCCGCACGCCTCTCCCAACAGAAGAGGTCATTTTCTTTAGTACCCCCTCGGTAATTGTTTCTCTACCCCCTCCAAATACCTAAGGAAGAGCCTTTTGGGGATTGCACCCTCTCTGAAAGGGCCATTCCATTTTTTTAGCCGATCCCCCCCCCCCCCCCCCCATTACAGAAGAAGATTTCCTAGGGGTATAGCAAAATGGCCATTTCCGAGGGGGTCAAACCGAAAGAAAGGCTCTTCCGTGGGTTTTTCCGAGGGGGTACAATAAGAAAAAAGCCTCTTCCGTGGGTTCTTCCGAGGGGGTGCAATAAAAAAATATCAGGTGAATTAAGGCTTGGCTTTCGAATAAAATAGCATAAAATTATATTTTGCAATAACACTTCTGCTATTTGACATATCATGTTCATCTGTTTATGGGAGGTACATATCAAGATCCGTGACATTTTGATGGGGATAAAATTTCATTTCAAGGGTCACGTGACCTTAAGGAGCTAAATTGAATTTTCGAAAATGGGGAGTACTTAGCATTAAAATAGCTAAGTGAAATATATATTATTTATGAGAGGGTTAGGGTAGCTGTATGAAATAGACTTTGCAGGTTGACTACCGCTACTTGGGAAAGAGACATTTAGGAAAATCTCATATGCAAATTAGGTCACGTGACCTGTTTTGCAGGATATCTCACGTTCTGAAAGGTTTTTCCAAACTTCAAAAACTATTCCTTAAAGTACTCTGGGAAAGGAGCAAAATGAATGGTAATTTGTAGTATCCTATATTTTCCTTGTACTCCCCATTTTTAATTGAAAAATTTGGCTCAAATTCCAGTGCTAGCTTGTCACGTGACTACTCTTCGTACCGGTACAGGTATCATTTTTTTTGGGTTGAAGATTTTCTATTAATACATACCAAAACATTTGATATTCCATCATTCTGTAAGATGAAATGTCTTAAAAATCAATTTATTGAGCAAATTGGTGTCTAGCCAAGCCTTAATCTGCCTGAGATAGCCTCTTCCGTGGGTTTTTCCGAGGGGTGCAATAAAAAATAGCCTCTTCCGTGGGTTTTTTCCGAGGGGGTGTAACCAAAAAGGGCTCTTTCTTCCGAAGGGGTTACTAAAGAAAATGAGCTCTTCCGTAGGGGGGGTTCAGCTTAACATTGGAATGGCCCAAAAGCCCACGGAAGAGGTTTTTTATTGCACCCCCTCGGAAAACCTACGGAAGAGCCTTCGGTTTGACCCTCTCGGAAAAGACATTTTGCTATACCCCTTCGGAAAAACTCCTGTAGGGGGGTAGTTTGCTTGTTGTTCGTCGCGAGCGCTGATGCTCTTCGAACAACAAGCAAACTGCGGAACATTTCTACCGAACATTCGCGGATAAAAACCTGTAAAACACCACAAAACCGCCAGCTATGCAGGCTACCCCATCCATTCCATACGCTCTCGGCCTCCCATCGATGCTTGTGAAAGTCTTGAAGGTACAAAACGTCAACCAGCCAAGAATACACTTGATGGAAAGGTTTCCAGGGGACGGTTGATGCCTACGATTGTTTGCAATCTTCGAGATAAACAGATAGGAAGAACAAGAAAATATGAGAAAGAAGCCATGACAGACAGACGTGACAGACAGACAGACGTGACAGACAGACAGACATGACAGACAGACAGACAGACAGACAGACAGACAGACAGACAGACAGACAGACAGACAGACAGACATGACAGACAGACATGACAGACAGACAGACAGACAGACAGACAGACAGACAGACAGACAGACAGACAGACAGACAGACAGACAGACAGACAGACAGACAGACATGACAGACAGACAGACAGACAGACAGACAGACATGACAGACATGACAGACATGACAGACATGACAGACAGACATGACAGACATGACAGACATGACAGACTTGACAGACTTGACATGACAGACAGACAGACAGGCATGACAGACAGACAGATACGAACAGATATGACAGACAGAAATAAAGACGTACGAAGAGACCGATATAAGGACGGACAGACAGAAGGACAAACGGACATATCTGAAGACATCTGGAGGCTAAGCCCCATCACTACAAGATGTCGTCTGATATCTCTCCTGTGAAAATTCACCACGTGATACGTCTCGACCATTTACCGCGGACGGACGGACGGACCGACCGACCGACCGACGGACGGACGGACAGAAATAGGGATGGACGAAGAGAACGAATATAAGGACGGATAGACGAAGACAGACAGACAGAAGGACAAATTAACGGACGTATCTGAAGGCATCTGGAGACTAGTCCCATCACTTCGAATAACTAGCTAATAACTTACCAGACGTTTTCATTGTTTCGCCGATTCCCCTTGCCGCGTCGCCTTCCCTTCCAGTGTATCTTCCTCCTGTGTGTCATACGTCCCTGTTTTGCCTTTTTCGAGATACACATGGTTAAAATTCGTATCTTCAAGCGGCCATGTAATGTCCTATTCATTAGAGCAGATTTCGTATGACTGTGAAAAGTACCGTGACAAGTTGTTCCGCGCCGCGACCGTGACCGTACCGCGACTACGCGATTCATTGGCGATTTCATTCCATTTACAGCAGGCCAGGTTCCGTACCGCCACCGCGATAGTACCGCGCCGTACCGCGGCACTTTTCACAGTCATACGAAATCTGCTCTATAAACATCAATGAAATACCGAATTGTCGTTTTACTCTTGAGTAAAACCTAACAATCAAGCACAGGCAAGTATATTTTCACATTTTCATGTGTGAAGATATCAGGTTTTCGCGCGGGACATTAGATATTTATGGTGTTTCATCAAGATCTTGGCCACTGAGAAATATCGTAATTCGCACGTGTGAAAAATTACGATAATGGCCACTATTGCGAATTCATGCAAATATTTTTGACAGAAATAGTATTGACCATGTTTATATAATAAACAGAGTAATACATGGACGGAGATATGGAATTTATTATATTCTCTTGCTCAACTTGTTACCAAAATAGAAGAAAAATAATTATTACTCTTGAACTTATACTGATTACAAAGTACGAAAAAAATAAATTTGTGCTTTTGTGCAAAACCAATAACTTTCAACCTGCTTTAGACTAATAACTTACCAAATGTTTTTATTTTGGTTTCACTTGTCGATTTCAACAGCGAAAGTTTCATCGCCATAACCTCGTCCATCAGTGGCTCCTCTGTGCCTTTTTCTAGAAACAATAACAATTACATCACGTGAAATGACTGACCAACCAGTGATCTAATCAAAGTGCTTTAGCGCGGACACGACACGGAACGGATAGTAAGTTTTTCACAGTCATACTAGTCCAGGCTTCTTCTAGCACATGCCAAACCTGCCTTGCTCTGTGTTTTTATGATTTATGATCACCTATTATACTTAGTATGGATTTTTAAAATTATATTATATTGGATTATTTAAAGCTTCAGGAGGCTAGATTCCGCTAAGAAGATAGCACGAAAAAAGCGCGACTCGTGCGATATCGCCTCTTTGAGTGCTATTTTCGGCGGAATACCGACTGAACGCTTTGAATAGACTTGAATCCTATGATATCTCGTCCTCAATTTACACAAAAAGAGATATCATAGGATTCTATCTAAAGTATATTATTATGGTAAGGTAATTATTATTATTTTACTAGTTAGTTTACATTTATACATTTTAAAATCCTGAGGAGTTCACCGTGTTTAAATAAAGATTGATTGATTGATTTAACTTAGTTGCTTTGCACACAAACGTCACAACCTCGTCCAGGATCGTGGACGTAGTTGACCGTTTTTTTTTTTTTTGCTTCGAAAACAGCGCGCGCTTTCACGAGTGATTTCTCGATTCAGCTAGATTCAACGGTCTACAAACATCATTCGCTCTAATTTTGAAATCAATTAATTTTAGAAGAGTATCAGAGGTACATTTTAGGATCTTTAAATCGAGTTAAATGAGCTTTCGAAGCCGGGGGAAAATGTTACAAATCTGATCGATCATTTTCTCCAAGCTCGCGCCATTTTCTGGCACATGCGCGAAAAGAGAAATGACATTTGTGTGGAAGCTATTTGCATAGTTCAGAAACCCAAGAAAACCAAAAGTTAAAAGTAAATGCAGGGAGATGAAAGCAGTCTCTGCTCGCAGAAAAACGTCCAGGCGAGAGAAAAAATCTCGATTCGTAGCACCCCTTGCTATAGTCGTTGAAATAGCATAAAATCAAAGATCGGTACATAAATGATTCATAGAGATTGATATTGGAACATGGCAAAAACTCAACAAGAACAACAAAAACTAAATTTGTTGCCCGTTGCGACGGACTTCTCCATGCGGTAGACATACTTTCCTGGTTGTTGAGAACTTTTACGATTATATAAGCTATGGCTAAACTAGTACACATGTAGCGCGCAACATTTGTGTCCTACATGTTTCCACGAGTGGGCTAATAGGAAACATCGCAAGCGCGCGTCTCGGACACGTCAAATGTTTCTAGTCTGGCAAGAGGAGGTCTGTCAGTCTTCCCATAATGCATCGCTTTTGAGCCATATTATAAATGGCCGGATGACGCGCGCGCGATTCGGCAGTTGAACAAGGAGGATTTTGTGAAGCTCACAAATTTAAGCGCTCCGGCCTTTCTCACACAAAAAACGATTGCACCTCTGCTACGATGAAGCCAACGGAAGTATAAACTTCAGGTTGACAAGTTTCACGTGTCTGCATGTTAGCACCGTCTTGGGACATTTTGTTTTCCCGTCGTCGCTTGAAGAAATCAGATTTTGTTTACAAGCAGTGCAAAAAAAATAGCTTGCAGGATTATCTTCGCCAGCAATTCTGATATTTTCTTCCAACGTCGAAAATATTTTGTGGAATTGTCGTATCAAAATCGTTACAATTCGTTTTGTATTGCGATTCTTGATGACTTTCTCGAGGAATCGCAAGAAATAAGCTTATTTTTCGTCGATGAAATCTCAATTCTCCTTAGATTAGCGCGCGCTCTCGCGCAATCACAACGGCTTTTCGCACGAGCTCTAGCACTTTTCTGTTCAGAATTTTCCCATATTTTTCGGCGAATAAATATCTTTCTGACATTAGATATTGCTTAAAATATAGCTAAGAAACCATTGCGGACTTTGTATTGCAGAAATGTATCGCGTTTGAATCAATTTTTAGATATTAAGTTCAGGATCGACCCCGTTCGCGAGTGGTGACGGCGAGCGAGACTTAGGCCTGTTTCAAACGTCGATCTTTTGCCGCGTCGATCCAATTCAGCCGACTGTTTTTCTCCTTTTCACAACCAAAGGAAGAATAAGCAAGAAACAAACTTTACATTCCTTTTTGTTCTGCTATGACTCATCTAGATTTTCCTTTTGCACTAGACAAAGTGTCCTAGAAGCTGCAGATAAAATTTCTAACAATTAGATTCGACGCGGCAAAAGTTCGACGTCTGAAACGGGCCTTAGGTTTTCAACGTGTTTTGCAGTGCTCACGAAGGCCGACCGTTGTTTCGGTTGTCTACTTTCCAGTCCCAAATTCAACAAGAATCGAGAGGGCAATTCTGATAATGAATAGATTTAAAATCAAAGAGATTTGCTTAAGTATAATACTCAATAAAAATCAGAGGGCAATTGGTTAGAAATAGTAGATTTTGGTTAATGAAAAATTAAACAAAGCCATCGCCTGGACAAAATGTCCGTGCAGAGATTTGACGGCAAAGTCGCGCCCTTGTTATTTTCCGCCTGCTTGACATTATGAAGTGAGAATTTAGCTAATCACGAGTTCATTTCATAAACTTTTATGTCTATTTATCAGGTTGCATATAAGAGATTTTTATTAAGGGATTTCACATCTGTTTTCTCTCGCTTTTTTCCCGGGAACATTGTCCGTTTTGGCGGGTAGTTTCAAAAAATCTCGCGCAGGTGCTCACGGGAAGACTGACAGACCTCCTCTTTAGTCTGGCGAAGAAATATTTCTTTGTGTCAAAGTACAAAATTTCTCGCGCGCAACAATGTTTCTCGCGTGGCTAAACTGGGAAACATAGAGTAACATGTGTCCGGCTACAATGTTGCGCGCTTCATGTGCCCTAGTTTAGCCAGGCACTATTTCCACAATATAGCAAGGATAGCACTTAATCCGTTGCGCCTTGACTATACTAAATGTGCGTGATTATCATCCCACTTAACCCTATTCAGACTGGGGGGGGGGGGGGGGCTTTCAAGATGGCGGACAATATTTTCAAAAGTCGTCATTATGACGCAAGTTTAATAAAATTTATGTGGTAATGTCACAAATTATTACATTTACATTATCTTGATGTTGATTAGTTGGCTTTTAGAGTATTATCTACCAAGTTTTTGGAAGTTAATTAAAATTACTTAAAAATTGATAAAACATTGAGAATGACGTCATTGTGACGTCACATTTTGCTCCCACGTGACAAAAATAGGTGTGGTGATTTGTCTAAGGCTCATGGTCATTGTGTGAAAGTTTGATGATCATAGCCTCAGTGGTTCCAGAGATATAGAGGGGGGGCCGAATTAGCCCCCCCCCCCCCCCCCCCAGTCACAGATGGTCAAAAAAAGCCCAGTCTGTATAGGTTTAAGTTATATAGTCAGCCAATCAGAAAAGAGATATCCCCTGACCTGACATTCTACGGTATCAGGTCAATGTCCTGATATGGGATGAAATGTTGTTTAAATTTATTAAAATTTAAGTTTTTGTACCTAAAACTGGAGTAAACAATCTGGGAAAATATTTCAACATCAATGTGTTTCAGTAAAAGTGATTAGCATAAATATAGTCTCAAGAGGAAAAAGCACAAATGGTTTTCTTTTCGCGACGTAGCCTGCTTGCAGGCGGTACTGGTGTTTTTATATAGGTTCAAAACATAGGAGGAGTCTTGCATAGAGATTCAAAACCGACCGCGTAGCGGGAGGTTTTGAATTTCTATGCAAGACCGACTCCGTAGTTTTGAACTTGTTTACATACCTACCACACCCAAATTCTATTGTTTTTATGGAAAACTCATTATCACTGTTTTAATCGGTTTCTGTGTGCCATTGTCAGAAATGGCAGAAATGGACAAAAGTCCTAATAACGTTACCCCGAACAAAAGTTTGTTAACAAAAGGTTAACAAAAGTGTCTTGTTCTATAGAATTCTATCGAATAGCAGAGCAACACAACAAGTCGCCTTTTCTGGGGCTTGGCAGTGGGGTATTTGAATTTCAGATTGCTTCAATGCTTGCCGTGTAAACATGTCTGCGGAATAGTTGCGCATTTTGTAAACCAGATGGCCAGCAAAATTTGGGATGAACAACATCGTCATAGGATAGATAAAGACAAGGTAAATGCGCAATGTTTGAGATTGATGTACATTTTTGCTTAATTTCAGTTTCTGTAGTCAGAAAACTGGTGTACATGATTGAATAGCCGAATTTACACTATAGAGACGAGTTTTCCGTCTGAGACGAGTTTCTCGACAGAAAAATTATCCTGTCTTATGTGAATTCTAGTCGAAACTAGCCGGCTTACTATCGCCAGACGTTCTCCTTCAAAAAGTGATCACAGAAGAACAGGGAAGAACATTCAAGACGAGAACTCGTCTCAGACGGGAAACTCGTCTCTAGTGTGAATTCGGCTAATCATAGTATAATGTTTCTCGCTCTATTGTGTTCTAAACATGTTCCTAACAAATTGCATTTTCTTCAATTCAGATTGGGCAATTTGTTTCCTGGATATTACTGCATGCCGGCGAAATATGACAAGCAATGACGATGTTTGTGAGTTTCAATTTGACATTTTTCTTGAAAAGCAAAGGAAAGAAATACAATTTGTATTGAATAGAATTGAACTGAGGGATTGAACATGATCTTTGTATTGATTTATTGTTAACATTAAATTTCCTAACGATAGTCAATGGATATTGTTTTACTTTCGTGTAATTTGAGACAGAATAGTAGTAGTGCACAATTTAAAATTGATTTTTGGGGAGCGGGACTAATTATTTAATTCTGGTGCTAGGGTTGATTTGTGATTTGATTAATTTAGAGGAGCGTGTAGCTTGATGTAAGACCCGGTACAGGTTTTACATTTGAATGTAAGACCTGTACCGGTCTTTCATTCAGCCCCACTGCACTCCCCTACATTATTCAAATGCCGCTACCATCTTTTAATAGTATAGGTTTGTATCAGGTTCAAGACCTGCATAAAACAATAGGATTTGGGTGTGGTAGGGTTTTAAATCGCGGAAAACCCGCTCCGTTAAAACACCCAGTACCGCCTGCAAGCAGGCTATTCGCGACGTCAACTGAAGTTTATGTTTCTATCTAAAAACGCCATTGCTTTGAGTTAAATTACACACTACACACACTCCTGTTCTGAATGTGGATGATTAAAAATGGGATGATTAAAAGAGATGATTATCGCCATGGGTAAATACGAACCACGGCTGGACCAAACTCGCCATTTTTTGTTTGTTTGTCGGAAACAAAACAAATTTTTTCCGATAACATGAAGAATACTCACCAAAACGTGCAGATGTTAGCCTTTCCAGTAGGTCATGTATGTCATGTAAAATGCTATTAGCCAAGCTCTTATCGATGGCAGATTCATCTCTCGTGATCTCGTCAACAAGCTTCTTGAGTGTTTCTAGAAGCTCAATAGCAAGAGTCTGTGAAATGGTAGCATTTGAGATACATTCTAACAGCGAACGGATAATGCTAGCATTTCATGCGGGTGAAATCTATGGTATTCTGGTATTCGTTTTACCAATAGTATATCAGTCAAATGGGTGACGGCTTTCACGATCTTTGTCTTGTCTTCAGGTGACATTTCACTGATGCACAGACGTGCCACTTCGCAAATACTTCGCAAACCTTCATTGAAAGCACGTATTCCTTGTGGTTCAGATACTATAGTTTCTTTGTTGAGATGTTCTACCATTTGTAAAATCAACTGGATAGCTTTTTGGGCCTCTTCCTTAGATACCCTATCTCGGTAAATATTAAGGCGTGAAAGATGACCGACCACGTTTGCTACGCTTTGCAGCCCTTCTGGAGATGACGGTGCCTCGTCAAGTACACGCTGACTCATTTCCTGAATAATCTTAAGCGTTTTTGTCGTGGTCTCCCTTGGAGTCTCTATAAATACCAAGGCATGAAAGATGACCGACCACGTTTGCTACACTTTGCAGCCCTTCTGGTGACGACGGTGCCTCGACAAGTACACGCTGACTCATTTCCTGAATAATCCTAAGCATTTTCCTCTGGTCTCCCTCTACATATGTTAATCGCTGTCTATCAGAAAGCAGATTTTGTCTAGGCCTTTTCAAGTATAGCAACGCCTTCCGATGTCGTTTGCGCCTCTTTTATTATTCCTTCGCACAATACGAAACTAACGTCGAGAAGTCTATTGATATCTCCACTTTTCAATTTTATTAATTGCGCCACTGATAATCCTCGTCTCACGTTTTCCACCATCTTTAGTACCTGAGAGAGTAATCCACCTTCCGAAGGGAGAGTTTCTACAACTTTGTCCACTATTCGTTTCTGGAGCCAGATAATTCGTTCTACCTCTTCATTGCCAATCTCAGTGACGCTCGGCGAATCGCCGACTGTTGTACTCAAGTTCTTGTAGAACAACTCATTCATCTCGAGTTTGATCTTCTCTCTTTCCAGCTCCACCACCTCTCTGAAAACGCTGCGTCTGTACTGATCTCTTGGAGTCATCATGTCGCAAAGGAATTCTCTACGGGTTGGCGATTGGCCTTCATCTGATACAGCAATAGAAAGAACTTTAGAATTAATGCAATCTTTGGCTACCATAAATTCTATGTTACAGCTGTTTTGAGTATTCTGCGAACTCTCGCGTTCGACTTCCAATGGCGTTCTAGGCTTCCGTCAATCAAACTCTCAGGTCTAATTTGAATCTTAGCCATCCGTAAGTTAGGCCATTTGTTTAGAAAAGGATGGCGAGTAACTGAATTCTATGTATTCCAAAGAGTTTCAAAGTTTGATTGACGGAAGCCAAGCGGTTTCACGGTTTGGAAATCGATCTCGAGAGTTCGCAGAATACTCAAAACCTAGCTGTAAGTTTAGCCAATTCGGCCACCCAGACTTAGCTGAAAACTGGTTGTACACCGCGGGCTGTAGAAGGTGAATGAATTCACCTTCTACAGCCCCATTGAATTCCTTTGTTTTGAAAATTACTTATAGTGGCCAATCAGAAACTAGCATGACGTATTTTAAAAACGTCGTTCCCTAGGGTCCAAGAGTTTAAACAATATAACACAGGATTCCCATTGACAGATAAAAAACGGAGAAGAAAAACATTAAAATAAAACATGGACTTTTATTATACCGAAAAGGTAAGCTCCCTGTGCCTCTGGATATATAATGCTGATCGGTTTGTCCCCTCAAAAGTCATCCAGAAAAAGTGCAAAGAAAAAACGTACCTATTGGTCGGCCATGACGTAAATCAGCCAACTCAATACAAGCCTTCCGGTATTGATTTTCGTCTATGAACACAGATGTCTCTGATCCATCTCCAACGAGAGCTTTAAGCTCTTCGACGTTTGAAAAACAATCATCCATCTTTTGTTTGAGACTTCCGTCTTTGTATGATGCCCAGAAGTCCCGCAATGATGCTAGAGAGTTCGCCTGTACTGTGATAACTAGGCTGCCTTCTCCAAAACCAAGCGCCTTCCATCCCGTGGGTAGTATTTTCTCCTCAAACGTTTTGTTGAATCCCAAAAGATAGACTGATAACGCAGTTTGTGAAGCGATGGCTAATTGCCATTTATATTTAATACAAAACCTAAAACATAATATTTGACATTAAAACGTACAAACTTGTACATTGTTCTGTATATATTGGTTGTCCCTCCTTCCTTCCTTCATTCCTTCCTTCCTTTCTTTCTCCCCTTCCTTTCCCTTCCTCCTTCTCTCCAGTTTTCTTTCCCTCTCCTTTTACTCCCTCCTTTTCTCTCCCAGTCTCCCTTTCCTCTCTCTGCTCTCCCTCCTCCCTGCATTTATAATTCGTTCATTCATTCGGGGCACCTTTCCTTCCTCCCCCCCCCCCCCCCCCCCATTCCTTCCTTCCCGTCTCCACCTTCCCTCCCTCTACTTTTACTCCCTCCTTTTCTCTCCCAGTCTCCCTTCCCTCTCTCTGTTCTCCCTCCTCCCTGCATTAGTTATTCCTTCCCTTCCTTCGGGCACCTTTCCTTCCCCCCATTCCTTCCTTCCTTCCATCCTTCCTTCCTTCCTTCCATCTTCCCTCCCTCTCCTTTCACTTCCACCTTCTCCCAGTCTCCCTTCCTTCTCTCTTCTTCCTCCTCCCTGCATTGGCCAATTCAAGAAAATATGTACCCCGGGAACGGGTGGTACTAGTTTTGGACCCCCCCCCCCCCCCCCCCCCCCCCCCCCCCCCCCCCTCCCATGATGCACTCCCCTCCCATGCCCCCCCCCCCCCCCCCCATTCAGAATTTCCAAATGCTGCCCTTCTCCGGGTACATACATTTTCTGGAATTGCCCCATTCATAATTAATTTCTTCCTTCAGGCATCCTTCGTTTCCCCTATTCCTTGGATTATGAAATTGCACATACTTCCAATTTTCTTTGCAGCACTGATGATTCCTGAAAAGTAAATGTTTTTTTTTTTTCGTTACGAATACGAATATATTGTGTTACTTGATTTAGTGAACAGCCCCGGACAACCCCTCGTCTGATGCACACATTCAGAATTGGAATATGTACGCTCTACTCAGTTATCCGCCATTTTGTCAGCTTCGCAGCATGTCGAGTAGTTCGAGTTAGACAACGCATCCACTTTCACTATCGACTGATTTACGGAATTTCAGTAAAACCGATTTCAGTAAAACCAAGTACAAAACGTTAGAGTTCTACTCGAAATTCTACTAATTTAGTTGGTGGCGCATACTGCTAAAATTACCAAATTTACTTCAAGAAATGACAAAATAGTCTTTAGGTCGTCTAGGCCAAATTATGGAAGTTCACCGTGACTTCGCGTGACAACCTTGCCTGTTCATTGCTGTCTAGCTGTGTTCGAATAAGCTCATCGATGTGTACGACCTAGTTCCGTAGGCATTTATACTGCAGTGATGTGAATGATCACAATTCTGCGAGCTCTGGAGTAACAGTACAGCTCTATTCGATCGTACAACTAACACTTATCAACTGTTTTACAATTTCTCAGACACGTCCAGCACAAATGACCAATGATTTCAACGGTAAGGTCCCAAATGATGACCACATACCTGAATTGGTTGGCAACAATACGTTCACCGTCTGCACCCGGCGTTGCCGATTCTATCTACTAATGAAACATACCTCCCTCGAAGTCCTCGAGTTTTTGCTTCAATCTATCAGAAGACGGTAACTCCTCTGCTAGAACTTTCAGCACTTTGAGTATATTTAGTTTATCGTCCTGCAGTATGTCTTCTAGGTTCGTTAGAAACGCTAAGCCATCGACTTCGTCGGGAAGCTCACGATTACGATCCACTTTGGCGAGGAAGTTACGGAGGACACCTTGGCTAATCCTTTCTTCTTTGAGGGCAACAGTGATCTCTTTTATAAATGCTTCTCTCAGAAACTGGTACCGTAGTTCTTGGGCTTCGTCCATGATCGGTTTTTTAGACAAACACACGACCACTCCTGTTGCTTCCGCCTTGTAGGATTTTCGAGTCCCGGATCACGCTCGAAAAGCATCATCTACTATATGTCACGACATCCAAATGTAATGCAATCGTCTTGAAGCAGTTGAAGCATGGTATGGCTACTAATAGCCAACAGACGCATCACAAAGCACTCGCAAAGCTAGAGGATCAACAAAATCGCTTCTCGCAAAGAAGTGTTGAAAGATATTTAGGGAGTATTAATATTATTTATTCCAGGGGGTGGGCTGGCAAGATTTTTCATACAGCCCCAAAAACCTCTTGACCCCCTCCCAAGTATCAATAAAAACCTCAAAGCCCCATCAGGCAATTTTTATAATAATGAAAGCCCCCCCCCCCTTAAAATAACGACGAAATGTTGGGGCATGTAGATACCAATATCATTTCCTGTATCTAATTAGGACATTGCAATTTTTTTATGACTACGCCATGAACAGTTTGTTGTAATTTTACAGGCGTGCATCCAATTGTTAAATTAATGTCACTGCTTCCCAAAAAAGTAGATGACCCCTCACAGTTGTTTTCATATTTTCTGGTGACCCCCAACTTGAACGTGCCGAATTTACATGCCCCTCCCCCCCCCCCTTAATTCTTGCCAGCCCACCCCCTGGCATAAATAATGAATGCTCCCTTGAGACAGGTTTTTTTAGAACGAGCAATTTTTCCAGAAAGCGGCAAAAAATCTTGTTACTCGAAATAAAAAAGCTGTTGCTTTGAATTTATTCTCGTTTGAAAAGGTCTCATGGTAGTATGTTCGTGTATTATCGCGCCGGTAGAACATTCCCAGAGAAAGCTGAGAAAATAAGTTGTAGTTTTACGGATAGACATATTTTTCGCATCTAAAATGGTTATGTCAATTACAGCCTATATAGATTCTATAGATTTTTTCCATTTTTTCCGCTTTCTTTGGCGGCGCGAACCCAGTCCTCTGTCCTTTGTGATATTTCGGAATGTGGACCACAAATCTACAAATTAGGATATAAATCATTGAGTAACACTATTTTTGGCCAAAACGTTGCTCGAGGTTGTAAAATAATCTGTCTTAAAATCTATTGACATATTTGAATTCCTCGAGGTTCAAAGCACTGAGGTCACTCATTAACCCTTTCAGTCCCATATTTTCCCTAGTTTCCTTATTTTATGAGGGCAAACAGACACACCCTTCTGCCAATCTTTGCATATCAGAATATCAGTGCAGAGTTTCTGGTATTCCTGTTTTTATTGAGAGGGAGGCTGGGGCTTTTTGTAGAGCTTTACCGCTGATGCATACGTTGCTTTCCAGTGGCGAGGGGTAGCGATGGGTAAATCCGAGACGCGGAGATCCGCGTTTCAGAATCCGAGCCCGAGACTTTTTTGACAAACTTCAAAATCCGAGTCCGAGCCTTTTCACGCCGTCTCCAGGGGAATAATTAAGACGACTGCCATACATTCACTGTATTTCTCCCGGGAGAATTGAACGAAATTTCGCCCGTTTCAAGAAAGTCTGAGTCCTGGGGTTACGTCCCTGCATCTGACGGTATCGTGATTTGCTTACAAGTCAGAATAATAAAATAGAAATCCGAGACTCCGAGACCGCGGTAGAAAAAAATCCGAGACGGCCAAAATTGTGAGAAAAACGAGACTCCGAGACGTGCAAAAAAAAAAAACGCCGAGATTTCGAGATTTTACGATATTTTACCGAAACTTTCGAAATTTTAAGGTGCCCATCGCTACCCCTAGTGGCAGGAATCTATAGCACAGATTAGACCTGATAACTTTGCTTAAAATTTAACCAAATTCCACTCAGAAGAGGCCATGGGACACCATGAAGTCTATTATGGACAATGCATTTCTGCTGTGCTTCAAGTAAGAAGTATGGCTGAGTGGCGATTTTGAGCGGATTCGGGCGTTTCTTTCGATTTTATGGCTGTTTTCGCTCGGGAGGTGGTCTCGAAGTCTCCAACCTTTGAGAGACATTATATAGAGGAGAGAGGGAGGGGTGAAACATAAATCGCTAAAAACGGACTCAAAACTCAAATTTATCAAAGTACAGGATGACTGAATGAAAGTTTATTATTGTTCTATTATTTATCTTACAGAAGGGATATTTGATGACTCACTACAGTCGCTAGCGAAGCAAATGTTCATGTAAGTGAAGTCAATAACAAACATTACGGTATTGAAACCACTTCAGCTTTATTTAAATTATTATTTTAAACTCCCATGGAGCTTGGGGAACCGTGGTTCAGTCGAGCGTGAGTACTATTTTTGCATGTCAAAAATCGCGCGATGTTTTGTGAAATTATGTGTCTTTTTCTGCGTGAAATCCAAGCCTCTGATCCACACAGCTTCTCTGGAGAGTAGACAAATCACTCTTTTAAGACTAGACCAGAAAACACTTTTGGCTATACAAATTGACCTACTAGTATGATTTGACAAAAAACAATTATTCCTCTCACCCGAATGGCCTCTGAGTCGACAATAGCCCATTCAGCCTTCGGCCTCATCGACTATATTGACTCGGAGCCCATCCGGGCTCCAGGAATAATTGTTAAATATATCAGCTGCCGGAAATTATTATTCTTCACTTGACTCTGAAGATGACTTCCTCACAGGTTGTGGAGACGTTCGCACGCTGGGACCAACCACCCCCCTAAATGAGTCATCAAAACGTGGGCAAAAATCAATTCTCGACATAACTTTCTACCCTTTGTGTCTATTTTACCAACTTCGTACATTGGATGACACTATGAAGACACACATTTTTCACCTATTGAGTGGTCACCATGGTGATTGTGACGTCACTGGGGATGACGTAATTATTGGAATATTTTTTATTATGTCGAATCTGCTTGCTTTTTGTAGCGGCAATGTTAGATTATAACAAGAGAAGCTGAAAATCGAAAACTGTTTGCGTTTTGGGTTTATATTAGCTGAGTTATGATTTTTTAATGATTCGTATAAGGTTGGATCTACCTTAACAATTGAAAAAAATACAAAATAATTAATTTTTTGTAGGGTAATGTCATTCCACAGGCAAATATCTTAGTATATAAGTTATACTAGTTGACTACAAAATAATTGCATTCATTTCCATTCTCGATCATCTATTTTCCGTGTTTAAAATCCAAAATGTAAACTCATGACGTCATAGATTATGACGTCACAATCTAACAACGCTTTATATCTTCGCTCTAAGGACGAAATCAAAATTTTAAATCATACGGTTTTAGATACCATTTTGCTTGGCACTTAACAACAGAAATCAGTTCAATTGACGAAATACTCGAAAAAAATTACCAGTGAGTTTGTTTTACCATACATTTGTTACTGTAACAAAATATTTAGGGGAGGGGAGGGGGTCAATCTTTGAAAAACTAGAACTCAGCTGTTTTTTATGCTATCAAAAAACGGTTTTCGGTTTTCAACATCTCTTGCTGAGGTGTATAATCGCCATTACAGAAATAGTGCATATTCCAATTCGTAAAAATGATCAAACGATTGCGCAATCTCTGGTGACGTCACAAAACATCATAGTGACGTCAAAAGTGATGGAAAATATTTGTCATTGTGGTGTCATCCTATCTACCAAATTTGATCAAAATAGCCACTTGGGATGGAAAGTTGTGTAGAGTCAAAGTTTGGATGACGCATTTTGGGGGGTGGTTGCCGTGCCAGCGTGTCGTCACCACCAACAGTCCTTCTCTCTCACTACACTCCCCAAGATCATACCACTATTGTAAGTATTTAATGTCTTTATTAAAATTATTACTTTATAATTATATAAAAGTATTACTAAATTATTACTTAAAAATTACTACTATTACTATTCTTGCTGCATACGTGATTACAATGGACAGTCGCAAAAGTACCCACCCCCACCCCCTGGTGAGGACCCCTGCAGTAGCTACCCAACACGGAAATTTTTAGTTTGGACAAGAGTTCATAATTAAGAGTGAACAACTCCGATACAGTATTCGTGAGAGATCCTTTGCACAGACCTAGTTATTTTTAGAACTGTTTTTCTAGCTGAATTATAATTCTATTGTTTTTTAAGGCAATCAAATTTATTTCATCAGTAGCCCATTAAAGCTTTGGTATTTTCAACCGCTCAACCGATACGCACGCTCTTGCAAGACTATGTTCTTTAATTAGGCCTATTGTTTTATTCCTTTTGTTGTTCTCTGTGCGTGACTTTAGAAGACTAAGTACCAATCTAAAAATAACTAGGTCTGTCTAAAGGTTCTCTCACGCACTATTATCATGTTGTACACTCTTATTTATGTACTCTTGGTTTGGACCACTCAACCTGGAATTTCATGACCAACGAGGAATTTGTGCTTACCCACCCTGGAATTCCAAGCTCCATTTTGATCACCCGCCCTAGAATTCCAGAGGTCCTCAACAGGGGAAGTTTGGATTTTTTTTTGCGACCTCTCTATTAGCATATCAAGGTAAATGTGTCGTTTCCGTGCGTGACGCGGGCTACCTGTGTAGATATTTCCGGGGACCCAAAATAAAGATGACGAACAGCGTTTCTCTCCAAAATCTGCAAGCTTTCACGAGCTTTTTGTCAATTTAGGGTACGAAATAAGCTAGGAAGCCTATATTCCGTATAAGGACATTTTAGAAAACGACACATTTCAACGGGAACTATCGTGATATGCGCGACCTAAAGTGAAAAACGGCAATTTCTTGGTGTGCATGTGACGTCACAGGCGGCCATGTTGGATGAACAGAACAAAAGAAAGCAATAATTTGCTCCCTTTTTTCTTTCATCCAACATGGCAGCCGCGCTTTTGTTATTTTATTCCCAAAGAATGGTTGCTCACCAAGAATACCTTTTTCGCTTGAGTGGGGGTTCTGTGGTTTGCTTCCCTTCTAACGGGCTCTAATCCGAACCTATTTCTTTGTTACATGAATATTAAAGAGCTTGCTCATGACAATACACCGCTTTCATAATGGCCGCCGCTTATTTACATGAGTCGTTCAAGACTTCTACTCGATTGAGTAATAAAGTGGTCAAAATGTGACGTGGTAATAAATAGCTGCGCCTCGTTCGTCTTCAACATTTTGCCCACCTCATTACGTCATTCCCTGGTGGCTATTTAACAAATGTCCTCTGATTTTCCGTGGTATGTCGTCTTATATATATACACCACGCCACAGAAAATACAGCCGATCAGAATGCAGGGATCGGATGGTGTCAGTATATTCAGCGGTATTCCACTCAACCTTCCCATCGTGCACTGCATTTAGGTAAAACGTTGCCTTTAATTTTCTGTAGCGTGGTATAAAATAGTTATATAATGAATTTTAGTAGCATACTGTAAAATATCCCACTCGCCGCAAGGCTCGTGTGTATACCAGAAGATACAAGTGACTCGTGCAGGGATAGTCTGCAGTATGCCACTCGAAGGCATTGTATAACTAGTATATCTACCACGGAATGAAAAATAGTGGTCAAATGTTGTGGACTCACGAGCCGCAGCCGAGGGCTAGAAAGGCTCTTTACAAAGCTCGGTATTTGCGAGTTTCGTCAATTTAATCAAATGGTACGAAATTTTGCACATAATTACCACTGTATGCATTGCTACGCGACCTTCAAAATTCACTGTTTCGATTGGCGATTTTACGCAAGAAAATTTTAATATCAATTTTCTTGAACAGAGAGTTAAACATTCTAGGCAAGGGAAGCCAAAGCATAGCTTAAAACCATTTTGGTTGATTTTGCAATCAATATCGATCCAATAAAGCAGCCAAATCCAGCGTTTTGGTTTGATTGACGGCTAAAAATCGCCAATCGCCCATCGCAACATTGAATTTTGAGGTCGCGTAGCAATGCATACAGTGGTAAACCAGGAGTTTGAGTGAATTTCTATCATGGTTAAGATAACGAGGACAGACTGCTGACAGTCGTTACAAATAAGGTAGGAAGTTTTGCAGCGTCGGTACACAGTCGGTCCACAGTTTTAAGGCCGCCACACACGAGCCGATTCCGACAGGATTTTCTGTCGTAAGATTATCGCGCGCCGCCACACACGGGCCGATATTTCGTCGCAAGACAAAAAATCCTGACTGATCGGCTCGTGTGTGGTGACCTGCGACGAGCTTACGACAAGATTTTTCGTCCGCTCGTCTTATCAAACATGTTTGATTTTCAAATCGTCGCCGACAAAAAATCGGCTCGTGTGTGGCGGCGCGCGATATTTTGTCGTAAGCTCGTCGCGAGTCACTACACACGAGCCGATCAGTCAGGATTTGTTGTCTTGAGACGAAAAATCGGCCCGTGTGTGGTGGCCTTTAACGAAATTTTCTTGATATGAAACTATAGCCTGTTGTAATTTCTTGAGCTGACCACAGTAAATATCTTTTTCGCATAAACTAGATGAAAAACTTCATTGTGAATGAGGTGTATGAGTGAAACAATATATATAAAACATTTCTTAGGCCTACGGTAAAAAGGATGCCGCGGCATGATTAGACTTTATAATAGAATCTATTGTCTTGGATTGGAACGGCGCGACTCTCGCACGACGTAGGCTTTAGACATTTCTAGTATACTACAACAGGAGCCCGCGTTACTGAGAATAAACAACCCTTCTATTCTAACCGTGAGAGATCCATTTCACATATCGAATTGTTTTTAGAACTGATGTTTCTTCTGTTGAAAATGCCTCTCATTCCAACGCTTTTACTTACATTATTTTATCAAATCCATTATTGTACTGCTATGTCAATAGACCTTTTCTGCTGTAGTGGGGATCCTGTGGTTTCTTCCCCAACTGTCATCATTTGCCTTTGTCGCACAAGCGCCATCTTGAATTTTTCAGCCGATTTATTCAGCATGGAAACGAGGTCAAACTGGGCGCGGGTTTGCTGATATTGAAAAACGAAGCCTAATGCTGGGATTTATGGTAGAACAGTTGACGAAGCTACCAAGAAGTACTCCTTATTTGTTTAAGAACCAAAAAGTTGATTGGCTCATTGCTTTTTTCTGCTTTACCAGGCTTTACAGGGTCATTCTGGGAACAAAATGGCGGCGCGTGACAAAGGCGAATGCGTGAGTGAAAAACAAAAGATTTCGTTCGCTGAGTGCCAGTTGGGGAAACAAACCACAGGACGCCCGCTCAAGCGCAAAAGGTCAACTGGATGAACCGTCACGAAGGCATGTAAAGAAAGGCAAATACCGTTCTAAAAATAAATCGGTCTGTAAAAACAGGGTCGGGGAGGTTGCTCCCAGTGTGATGGTCTCCTGACTACAATTCTGAACAAAATGAGAATGAAAAAAATCTAAAATTTCCTACAAATGAATTAAACAAACAGCCTGCGGACTGTTAATAGAGTCCTTACGCTGCGACGACGGCAACGCGGACGACAACGGCAGAGAGCAATACACTTGATTACGAAGCACAATGCGCGAAATCAGATGAAATCAGAAAATGGATGAAATCAGAACTTATGCTAGTTTTAGACGTCAGAATTTCCAAATGCTGCCCTTCTCAGGGGTACATACATTTCTGGAATTGCCCATTCATAATTAATTTCTTCCTTCAGGCATCCTTCGTTTCCCCTATTCCTTGGATTAATGAAATTGCACATACTTCCAATTTCTTTGCAGCACTGATGATTCCTGAAAAGTAAATGTTTTTTTTTTCGTTACGAATACGAATATATTGTGTTACTTGATTTAGTGAACAGCCCCGGACAACCCCTCGTCTGATGCACAGATCAGAATTGGAATATGTACGCTCTACTCAGTTATCCGCCATTTTGTCAGCTTCGCAGCATGTCGAGTAGTTCGAGTTAGACAACGCATCCACTTTCACTATCGACTGATTTACGGAATTTCAGTAAAACCGATTTCAGTAAAACCAAGTACAAAACGTTAGAGTTCTACTCGAAATTCTACTAATTTAGTTGGTGGCGCATACTGCTAAAATTACCAAATTACTTCAAGAAATGACAAAATAGTCTTTAGGTCGTCCCGGATCACGCTCGAAAAGCATCATCTATATGTCCCGATATTTAAAAATGTAATGCAATCGTCTTGAAGCATGGTATGGCTAATAGCCAACATGCAGACGCAGCACGAAGCACTCGCAGAGTGCTAGAGGATCAACAAAATCGCTTCTCGCAAAGAAGTGTTGAAAGATATTTAAGACAGGTTTTTTTAGAATTTCGAGCAATTTTGCCAGAAAGCGGCAAAAAATCTTGTTACTCGAAATAAAAAAAGTTTTTGCTTTTAATTTAGTCTCATTTCAAAGGTCTTCATGGTAGTGTTCGTGTATTATCGCGGATCGCGGTGGTAAAACATTCCGAGAGAAAGCTGAGAAACTAAGTTTTAGCTTTACTGATAGACCTATTTTTCGCATCTAAAATGGTGATGTCAATCACAGCCTATATAGATTCTATAGAATTTTTCCATGGTCGTGGCTAGATGTCATCCTTCAGAAGGAGGTGATCTTCGGGTCTACTTCGGAAGGTAACTTCGGAAAGGTTCGGAAATCGTCGGAAAACAACATGGCGGCCTACGGTCCTCTCGCTACTTTACGACTATTTTGCTGATTTATGGAGTCTGTGTTGGCTAAGAATCAAGAAGAACCAACTGAGATATTGCATTTATGCCCAATCGTTTATGTGTATAATTAAGATTTGCCAATTTGAGGCAGATTCATCAGCAGAATGATTTTTCATGTATAAAGTAAAGCGACATCCGTCAAAAGGAGGTTTGGTAGAAAATGGCATCTTCCACAAGGAGGTTCTCACATTATCATAAAAACAAATAAAACAAGTTACTGGAAGCTTGCACTAGAGAAGGATGCTTACAAGCGATACCAAGAACCATATTTGTTGGTAATTACTAATACTTTGAGCAGGAAGTTATAGGATTAAGGAGCTTAAATAGTGTCCACAAAAGGAGAAATAATTTAGTTATTAAGCTTAAGTTAACTTAATTAAAATAGTGTTTACAGAAATGTTTTTCCTGAAAAAAAAAAGATGGTAAGCTTATAACTTACTCTGATAGAATGAAAGAAATCTATTTCACCCTACTGTAAAATATACATTTTGAGCCAATATAATTGATAGTTGATAGTTCCTCTCTGAATTTGCAATCAAATCAAAACACTTTAGACAAAAAATGGCAACCAATAAGTCAATAATGTTCTGTCTCTTGCAAAAATACTTATCTCAGAGGTGCGCGTCAGGAAAAATATTATTTTAATTGCAGAGATAAAAAGGTGTGTGTAGAGAACTGGCAAATTAGTAATTTGCTCATGAGTTTGGTCCTAAATCTTTAATAATTCATGATGTCAATATTCTAACTCATCTGCATAAGTTGTTCTTGCTCTGCATTGAACCTGCTCTTATTTTAGAATGCAAACAGCTTAGTATAAAATCCTTTTGTAATCAATAGAAATGCTTTAGGTGGAAAAAGCCAGAAACTATGAATACCAAATTGAAATGCAAATTGAATCAAATTTTGAATTTAACAGTAAGACCAATGTTCCGACATGTTGACTCGACAGCTGATTGATAACTGATTGTTCTTCCTCCTGGGGTGAGAGGAGCTATCCCTTTTATACTGGAACTTAGTACTTTGAGTACTTAGTACTTAATTCTGTCGCACTAAATTGACTGGCTTTATTAGCCAGTGAAAACAAGTTATTTCGATATGAGTGATTTTATGAGGTTAATATAATCTGTCTGGCCAATGGAGATAATCTCAGCCCTGATTTTATGAGCGCTGGAAGGATTCAAAATTTTAATTTAGCACGGCAGTAGCGCGGCGTTGGCACGGCAGAAAGTGCCGTTCCTAATGCAAATGAGCTCGAGACAATAGCTCTAACTAACTAAACAATGGGAAATTGACATTTAGTGCGACAAGAATTAAGTTCGACGTCTAAAACTTAAGCCTTATAAGTTTCTGATGAAATCAGATGTATTTCAAACTTCTTCTTTTCAACTAGGACGTGAAACCGCTAGTTTTACGGTTCAATCTTCTTTCGCAAGTTTCTGTTCATAAGGCTGCAGGACCAGACAAAATTCCAGGAAAGCTACTCAAGGCTGCCTCACCTGCTATATCATTTTCATTAGCTCAGATATTTAATAGGTCAATAGCTAAGGGAGTCTTTCCCGATGATTGGAAGGGTGCTCGAGTTACGCCTATTTACAAGGCCGAGAAGCACTCGGACCCGTCAAATTATAGACCGATTTCAATTTTGCCTATTGTTTGCAGAGTCTTCGAGAGAATTATTTTTGACCAATTTTATGATTACCTCACGATTAACAACCTTTTGGCACCAGAGCAGTCGGGCTTTAGACCAATGCATAGTACACTTACTGCATTATTAAAAGCTGTTGATTTATGGTTAACTAATATGGACGAGGGCCTGTTAAATGGCATTCTTTTTATCGATCTTAAAAAAGCATTTGATACTGTTGACCATAATATCTTACTTAGAAAGCTTTCACTCTATGGTGTCAAAGGGTCTGCATTATCGTGGTTTCAATCTTATCTTTCTGATCGTTTTCAGTACTGCTCTGTTAATGGGGTCAGCTCAACTTGTAGACACATTACTCATGGGGTTCCTCAAGGTTCAGTTCTTGGGCCACTCCTCTTCATCTTGTATATTAATGATTTTCCTAACTGTCTTTGTGATGCTACCCCAAACATGTATGCCGATGACACGAATATTTCAATAACTGGGTCCTCTTCAAGTGATATAGCGACCAAACTGAATAAGGAGCTTGGCTGTGTTGATCGTTGGCTTAGGGCCAATCGACTACACATAAATAAGGCAAAAACAGAATATATGGTGATAGGCTCAGCTCCGCGCCTTTCAGCACTTGAAGGGGACCCAGTCGTAAGTTTATCGGGGACTTCCATCAAGAGAGTCTCTTGTAAGAGCTCCCTTGGAGTCCTGATTGACGACAGACTCAGCTGGAAAACTCAAATCGATAAGATTATTTCAAAAATTTCGAATGCTTTAAAGGTCATCCGCAGGGTGCGGCGTTTTGTACCACAGTATACAGTCATTGATATTTATAATTCCCTTGTTCTTCCCCACTTTGATTATTGTTCTTCCGTTTGGGGTAGCTGTGGGTTGGTTCTAAAGGATAAACTTCAAAAACTGCAGAACCGTGCGGCTCGTATCATAGCATATGCACCATATGACGCCGCAGCCTCGGATGTCCTGAATCACCTTAATTGGGAAACTCTCGAGCAAAGAAGACTGCGCTTCGACTCAACCTTAATGTACAAAGTGACTAACGGGCTTACACCTCCCTATCTATCGGAGCTTTTTTCCAAAACGTCCGAACGTCATAGTTATGGTCTTAGGGGAACTGAGTACAATTTATCGCTACCTAAGCCTAACACTGAATTTAAGAAGCGCAGTTTTTCGTATCGTGGAGCTGCAGTTTGGAACTCCCTCAATAACAATATTAGGGAGGCTCCTTCTGTTTCTTCCTTCCGTTTTCGTTTTTACCAATAGACTTCTTTTCCGTTTTCATGATTTTTGGGGTGGGTTGTATATAATGGGTGGGTTGTTTGGGGTATTTAATCACACGGCTTGCTTGTAAAACAGTATTTTTATATATTTTTAACTGAATGTAACTACCGTGTTTAAATAAATTATATTATTATTATTATTATTATAGACGAGAACGCGAACGCGGCTGGCGATTTTGCCATAATTCTGTTTGATGTGATTACAGATAGATGTGTTTGCTCCTATCAAAGTTAAAATGCAAAGGTGAATCTCAAACTATCGCAGAATATGCAGAAATATGATCAAACGAGTAGACGTCGTCCTCGTTGCCGTTGTCGTGGCTTAAGATCTCTAATAGCCTGCGTGGTCGACAATAAAAGAGTCTTTTATGACCTTATGCTAGGTTTACATTCGATAATATCAGATAATAGAAAACGAGCTACGTGTGAAAATACCCAAATAGCCATCTACAAACAATCTAATAATTCTTTCCTGATTTCTATTGAAAATACTGGATTACATTACGACTTGCCAAATCTACCGATGAAAATGAATGCTTCCTCTCTTGAGATTTTAGAAGCCTGAAAAAATGGCGCTTTCTCGCCACGAAAGTATATTAAGGAAGGATCAGCTGCCTTGTGAACTCATCCCCTGCCTGCGTAGCTGGGGGCTACGCAGGGGCAGTATTTTTAACAAGTGAGAATGAACACTAACTATACACACATCGGCATAAGTCTGGCCTAGACGGAACGCTAGCACAGTCTATTACCCGTGCAGTTCGGCAACCATGTACAGCTGTTTCGTCCTTGTTAGGACTCATCAGCATGGCATAGCCGGTGTTTGCCTCAGTAAACTTCATTGGCAAAACAACTGCAGAGGCGACTTCGAAAATCGAAGTGCTTTAAACCACAGCAAAGACCATGTGGGACCTTTAGCTGCGACCGGGCTAGCGTTATGCCAATGTATGGATCACGCAATGAGACCAAGCTAGAGAAGTCCGTCGGTTAGCCGCACCGACAGAAGAGGTCATTTTCTTTAGTACCCCCTCGGTAATTGTTTCTGTACCCCCTCCAAATACCTAAGGGATTGCACCCCCTCGGAAAGGGCCATTCCATTTTTTAGCCGCAACCCCCCCCCCCCCCCCCCCCCATTACAGAAGCCAGATTTCCTAGGGGGTATAGCAAAATGGCCATTTCCGAGGGGGTCAAACCGAAAGAAAGGCTCTTCCGTGGGTTTTTTCGAGGGGGTACAATAAGAAAAAGCCTCTTCGGCCGTGGTTTCTTCCTAGGGGTGCAATAAAAAAATAGCAGCAGTGCAGCTTAAAATTGGAATGGCCCAAAAGCCCACGAAGAGGTTTTTTATTGCACCCCCTCGGAAAAACCTACGGAAGAGCCTTCGGTTTGACCCTCTCTCGGAAAAGGACATTTTGCTATACCCCTTCGTAAAAACTCCTGTAGGGAGGTAGTTTGCTTGTTGTTCGTCGCGAGCGCTGATGCTCTTCGAACAACAAGCAAACTGCGGAACATTTCTACCGAACATTCGCGGATAAAAACCTGTAAAACACCACAAAACCGCCAGCTATGCAGGCTACCCCATCCATTCCATACGCTCTCGGCCTCCCATCGATGCTTGTGAAAGTCTTGAAGGTACAAAACGTCAACCAGCCAAGAATACACTTGATGGAAAGGTTTCCAGGGACGGTTGATGCCTACGATTGTTTGCAATCTTCGAGATAAACAGATAGGAAGAACAAAAAAATATGAGAAAGAAGCTATGACAGACAGACGTGACAGACAGACAGACATGACAAACAGACAGACAGACATGACAGACAGACAGACAGACAGACAGACAGACAGACAGACAGACAGACATGACAGACAGACAGACATGACAGACAGACATGACAGACAGACAGACAGACTTGACAGACTTGACAGACTTGACAGACTTGACAGACTTGACAGACTTGACAGACTTGACAGACTTGACAGACTTGACAGACTTGACAGACTTGACAGACTTGACAGACTTGACAGACTTGACAGACTTGACATGACAGACAGACAGGCATGACAGACAGACAGATACGAACAGATATGACAGACAGAAATAAAGACGTACGAAGAGACCGATATAAGGACGGACAGACAGAAGGACAAACGGACATATCTGAAGACATCTGGAGGCTAAGCCCCATCACTACAAGATGTCGTCTGATATCTCTCCTGTGAAAATTCACCACGTGATACGTCTCGACCATTTACCGCGGACGGACGGACGGACCGACCGACCGACCGACGGACGGACGGACAGAAATAGGGATGGACGAAGAGAACGAATATAAGGACGGATAGACGAAGACAGACAGACAGAAGGACAAATTAACGGACGTATCTGAAGGCATCTGGAGACTAGTCCCATCACTACGAATAACTAGCTAATAACTTACCAGACGTTTTCATTGTTTCGCCGATTCCACTTGCCGCGTCGCCTTCCCTTCCAGTGTATCTTCCTCCTGTGTGTCATACGTCCCTGTTTTGCCTTTTTCGAGATACACATGATTAAATTTCGTATCTTCAAGCGGCCATGTAATGTTCTATTCATTATAGAGCAGATTTCGTATGACTGTGAAAAGTACCGTGACAAGTTGTTCCGCGCCGCGACCGTGACCGTACCGCGACTACGCGATTTCATTGGCGATTTCATTCCATTTACAGCAGGCCAGGTTCCGTACCGCCACGGCGACAGTACCGCGCCATACCGCGGCACTTTTCACAGTCATACGAAATCTGCTCTATAAACATCAATGAAATACCGAATTGTTGTTTTACTCTTGAGTAAAACCTAACAATCGAGCACAGGCAAGTGTATTTTCACATTTTCATGTGTGAAGATATCAGGTTTTCGCGCGGGACATTAGATGTTTATGGTGTTTCATCAAGATCTTGGCCACTGAGTCGACACTGAGAAATATCGTAATTAGCACGTGTGAAACGTGACGATAATGCCCACTATTGCGAATTCATGCAAATATGTTTCACAGAAATAGTATTGACCATGTTTATATAATAAACACAGTAATACATGGACGGAGATGTGGAATTTATTAGATTCTCTTGCTCACCTTGTTACCAAAATAGAAGAAAAATAATTATTACTCTTGAACTTATACTGATTACAAAGTACGAAATAAATAAATTTGTGCTTTTGTGCAAAACCAATAACTTTCAACCTGCTTTAGACCAATAACTTACCAAATGTTGTTATTTTGGTTTCACTTGTCGATTTCAACAGCGAAAGTTTCTTCGACATACCCTCGTCCTTCAATGGCCCCACTGGCTCATCCTCTTCCTCAGGTGACTTAAGGCCTGGGTCCATGAGGCCACGCCCTTAAAAACATTCAATCAGGCCTTAATTTGGGTGAATTAAAGATAGGCTTCTTGTGTTGATATGATGTCATAGACATCGTCATTCTTGTTAATTTGAGTTGTTGGTGTTTCCATGGGAACCAAATCCTAACCTTTGACCTCCATTTTAAGAAATGCAACTTCAGAGCCTCCGCAGGTTCAGAAAATTCGCACCACTCTTAAAACCACCAGATGGAAATGGTAGGGATTAATGTAGTATTTATCACTCCAATTTCCGATCTTGCACAACATTTTTAATTTCGAAGTTATTGAAGGGTATCACATTTCACAGTGTCCTAAAATAGGATTCCTAATGAAATGGTCACGTTTTCGAATTGGATCAGATACCTGTGATGGCCTTAAACACATCACATTGTTAAATCCTCAGGGTTTGAAACTTTTCCCGACCTGCCGAGGGCTTTTTTGGAAATCGCTTTAAGGTTACTGAGAACCTTCGCGCACGTTGTTCGAAAAAAAAAATCATACACGTCATTAGTTTAACCAAAATATGTCAACCTATATATCGTTGGAAAGCTTATAGAATGGACTAGCGGGTTATGGCAAAAAGAAATCACTTATTAATACCTGTATTTTTTTTAAAGCATTGATTAAATATTTTGGTGTACTATTTTCACGAGCTAACGTTGTCGAACTGCTGGACCATGACTCCCAAGTAACATATTGTTTGAATCCTTAAAGGTGTTTCTCAAAAACCGTGTCTGCGATTTTTAAAATTTTGGTTCAGAAGTTATGAATTTTTTAACTTTTTATAGCGTGAAAATTCTACAAAATTTGACCTTCGAAATTTAAAAGTTCGATAACTTTTGAACAAAGCAAAATTTAAAAAAACGCAGACACCGTTTTTGAAAAACACCTTTAAGGATTCAAACAATGTGTTACTTGGGAGTCAAGGTCAAGCAGTTCGACAGCGTTATCTCTTGAAAATCGTACACCCGAATTTTTAATAAAACCTTAAAAAAATTTCTAATTATGAAAAATATATTTTTTTTGCCACAGCCCGCTAGTCCATTTTATAAGCTTTCCAACAATATATAGGTTGATATGTTTTGGTTAAACTAAGGAAGTGTATGATTTTTTTCGAACACGTGCGCGAAGGTTCTCAGTAACCTTAAGGTAAGGTTCAAAGGTCACATTCCATGTTTCCATGGAAACAAAACACAACATTTACTTGTTTCATGACGACCGTTAACAACCTTAGCCATGTTTCACTGTGGAAGTAGCAAAACTATTGTACTTAGTATGGATTATTAAAATTATATTATATTGGATTATTCAAAGCTTCAGGAGGCTATATTCCGCTAAGAAAATAGCACGAAAAAAGGCGCGACGCGTGCGATATCGCTTTTTTAAGTGCTATTTTCGGCGGAATACCGACTGAACGCTTTGGATATACTTGAATCCTGTGATATCTCGTCCTCAATTTACACAAAAAAGAGATATCATAGGATTCTATCTAAAAGTTTATTATTATGGTAATGTACGTAGTAAATACTAACAAGGGATAGCACTTAATCCGTTGCGCCTTGACTATACTAAATGTGCTCTTTGTGATTATCATCCTATCAGAAAAGAAACATCCCCTGACCTGACATTCTACGGTATCAGGTCAGTGTCCTGATAGGGGATGTAATTTGTTTAAATTTCAATTTAAGTTTGCACCTAAAACTCGAGTAAACAATCTGGATAAATTTTCAAGCATCAATTTGTTTCAGTAAAACGATTAGCATAAATATAGTCTCAAGAGCAAAAAAAAAAAAATGGTTTCTTTTCGCGACTTCAAACTCAAGTTTATATTTCTCTCTAAAAACGCCATCGCTTTTAGATAAATTACACACACCTGTTCTGAATGTGGGATGATTAAAAAGTGGGATGATTAAAAAGATGATTATCGCCATGGGTAAATACGAACCACGGCTTGCCCAAACTCGCCCATTTGTTGTTTGTTTGCCGGAATCAAAATAATTTTTTTCCGACAATATGAAGAATACTCACCAAAACGTGCAGACGTTATCCTTTGCAGGTTGTAACGTATGTCATGTAAAATCATATCAGCCAAGCTCTTATCGATGGCAGATTTATCTCTCGTGATCTCGTCAACAAACTTCTTGAGTGTTTCTAGAAGCTCAATAGCAAGAGTCTGTGAAATGGTAGCATTTAAGATACATTCTAACAGCGAACCGATAATGAAAGCAATTTCATGCAGGTGACTTCCATGGTATTCTGATATTCGTTTTACCAATAGAACATCAGTCAAATGGGTGACGGCTTTCACGATCTTTGTCTTGTCTTCAGGTGAAATTTCACTGATGCACAGACGGGCCACTTGGCAAATACTTCCCAAACCTTTATTGAAAGCAAGTATTCCTTGTGGTTGAGATACTATAGTTTCTTTATCGATATGTTCTGCCATTTGTAACATCAACTGGATAGCTTTTTGGGCCTCTTCCTTAGATACTCGTTCATTAACAATATTAAGGCGCGAAAGATGACCGACCACCTTTGCTACGCTTTCCAGCCCTTCTGGAGATGACGGTGCCTCGTCAAGTACACGCTGACTCATTTTCTGAATAATCTTAAGCATTTTCTCCTGGTCTCCCTTGGAGTGTGCATAAATATTAAGCCGTGAAAGAGTATCGACAACCTTTGCTAGGCTTTCCAGCCCTTCTGGAGATGACGGTGCCTCGTCAAGTACACGCTGACTCATTTTCTGAATAATCTTAAGCATTTTGTCCTGGTCTCCCTTGGAGTGTGCATAAATATTAAGCCGTGAAAGAGTATGGACAAACTTTTCTACGCTTTCCAGCCCTTCTGGTGACGACGGTGCCTCGTCAAGTACACGCTGACTCATTTCCTGAATAATCTCAAGCATTTTGCCCTGGTCTCCCTTGGAGTGTGCATAAATATTAAGCCGTGAAAGAGTATCGACAACCTTTTCTACGCTTTCCAGCCCTTCTGGTGACGACGGTGCCTCGTCAAGTACACGCTCACTCATTTCCTGAATAATCTTAAGCATTTTGTCCTGGTCTCCCTTGGAGTCTCTATAAATATCAAGGCGAGAAAGACGACCGACCACGTTTGCTACGCTTTCCAGCCCTTCTGGTGACGACGGTGCCTCGTCAAGTACACGCTGACTCATTTCCTGAATAATCCTAAGCATTTTCCTCTGGTCTCCCTCTACAGATGTTAAACGATATCCAATTACAAGGCAGATTTTGTCTAGAGCCTTTTCAAGTATATGAACGCCTTCCGATGTCGGTTGCGTCTCTTTTATTATTCCTTCGCACAATACGAAACTAACGTCGACAAGTCTATTAAAATCTCCACTTTGCATTGTCATAAATTCCTCCGCTGGTAATCCTCGTCTCACGTTTTCCACTATCTTTAGTACCTGAGTGAGTAATCCACCTTCAGAAGGGAGAGTTTCTACAACTTTGTCCACTATTCGTTTCTTGAGCCAGATAATTCGTTCTATCTCTTCATTTGGTACATTGGGAACAGACATGAAGTGATCACTTATTTTCTCTATAACTGTGACCAGTCTGCCAATCTCAGTGGGGCTCGGCGAATCGCCTATTTTTTCGACTGTTGTACTCAAGGTCTTGTAGAACAACTCATTCATCTCGGGTTTGATCTCCTCTCTTTCCAGCTCCACCACCTGTCTGAATACGCTGCGTCTGTACTGATCTCTTGGCGTCATCATGTCGCAAAGAAATTCTCTGCGGGTTGGCGATTGGCCTTCATCTGATACAGCAATAGAAAGAACATTAGAATTAATGCAATCTTTGGCTACCATAAATTCTATTAGGTTTAGCCAATTTGGCTACCAAGACTTAGCTGAACAACTGATTGTACACCGCGGGCTGTAGAAGGTCAATGAATTCCATTGTTTTGAAAATTACTTATAGTGGCCAATAAGCAACTAGCATGACGTATTTTAAAAACATCGTTCCCTAGGGTCCAAGAGTTAAGGTTACTGAGAACCTTCGCGCACGTTGTTCGGAAAAAAATCATACACGTCCTTAGTTTAATCAAAATATGCGAACCTATATATCGTTGGAAAGCTTATAGAATTGACTAGCGGGCTATGGCAAAAAGAAATCACTTATCGATACCTGTAATTTTTTTTAAAGCATTGATTAAATATTTTGGTGTGCTATTTTCACGAGCTTACGCTGTCCAACTGCTTGACCATGACTCCCAAGTAACATATTGTTTTAATCTTTAAAGGTGTTTCTCAAAAACCGTGTCTGCGATTTTTTAAATTTTGTTTACTTCAGAAAGTTATGAATTTTTTAAATTTTTAGAGCATGAAAATTCTACAAAAGTTGACCTTTCAAATTTAAAAGTTCGATAACTTTTGAACAAAGCAAAATTTTAAAAAACGCAGACACTTTTTTTTAGAAACACCTTTAAGGGTTTAAACAATGTGTTACTTGGAAGTTGAGGTCGAGCAGTTCGACAGCGTTAGCTCTTGAAAATCTCACACCCGAATTTTTAATAAAACCTTTAAAAAAATCAAATTATGAAAAAATATTTCTTTTTGCCATAGTTCGCTAGTCCATTCTATGAGCTTTTGTATTTCAACGATATATAGGTTGATATGTTTTGGATAAACTAAGGACGTGTATGACTTTTTTTTGAACATGTGCGCGAAAGTTCTCAGTAACCTTAAAACAATATAACACAGGATTCCCATTGACAGATAAAAAACGGAGAAGAAAAACATTAAAATAAAACATGTGCTTCTATTTTACCGAAAAGGTGAGCTCCCTGTGCCTCTGGATAATGATGAATCGGCTTGTCCCCTCAAAAGTCATCCAGAAAAAAGTGCAAAGAAAAAACGTACCTATTGGTCGGCCATGTTGTAAATCAGCCAACTCAATACAAGCCTTCCGGTATTGATTTTCGTCTATGAACACAGATGTCTCTGATCCATCTCCAACTAGAGCCTTGAGCTCTTCGACGTTTGAAAAACAATCATCCATCTTTTGTTTGAGACTTCCATCTTTGTATGATGCCCAGAAGTCCCGCAATGATGCTAGAGAGTTCGCCTGTACTGTGATAACTAGGCTGCCTTCTCCAAAACCAAGCGCCTTCCATCCCGTGGGTAAGATTTTCTCCTCAAACGTTTTGTTGAATCCCAAAAGATAGACTGATAACGCAGTTTGTGAAGCGATGGCTAATTGCCACTTATATTTAATACAAAAACCTAAAAACAAAAACATTTGACATTAAAATGTACAGACGACAATTTCCTCCCTTCCTCCCTTCCTCCCTTCCTTCCTTCCTTCCTTCCTTCCTTTACCCATCCCTCACTTCCTTCCTTTACCCATCCCTCACTTCGTTCCTTTACCCATCCCTCACTTCCTTCCTTTACCCATCCCTCACTTCCTTCCTTTACCCATCCCTCACTTCCTTCCTTTACTCATCCTCACTTCCTTCCTTTACCCATCCCTCACTTCCTTCCTTTACCCATCCCTCCCTTCCTTTACCCATCCCTCACTTCCTTCCTTTACCCATCCCTCACTTCCTTCCTTTACTCATCCCTCACTTCCTTCCTTTACCCATCCCTCACTTCCTTCCTTTACCCATCCCTCACTTCCTCCCTTTACCCATCCCTCACTTCCTTCCTTTACCCATCCCTCACTTCCTCCCTTTACCCATCCCTCACTTCCTTCCTTTACCCATCCCTCACTTCCTTTACCCATCCTTCAAATTATTGAAATTGTACCTACTTCCAACTTTCTTTGCAGCACTGATGATCCCTATAGAACAGAAATTATATTAAACGAGCTGCCCCCACACCACCCCTCGTCCGATGCACACATTTAGAATGAGATATCTGGACGCTCTAGTCTTTAATGGCCTCAGTTTACCGCCATTTTGTCAGTCTTTCAACATACCGAATTAGACAATAACAACAACAACAACGACAACGACAACGACAACGACAACAGCAACAGCAACAGCAACAGCAACAGCAACAGCAACAGCAACAACAACAACAACAACAACAACAATAATAATATTATTTCTATAGTGCGTTATGGTGCAGGCATAATTGATTGGACAAAGGAAGACCTCCAGAAAATGGATAGAAAGACCCGAAAGTTACTCACGATACACCGTGCCATGCACCCCCAAGCTGATGTGGACAGATTGTACATGAGAAGAGGAGAGGGCGGACGAGGGTTGATTGGAGTGAAAAAGCAATCAAGGCAGTACGTCTAGAGCAAGTCCTGAAAGATAAGAAAGCAGAAAAGGACAAGGCTTCATTCAGCGAGGAAAGGAAGCAGAAGTTTCTTGCGAAACCTCTCCATGGTCAATTTTTTAGAGGCACAGAGAAGGACAGAGATGAGAAGTCGTGGGACTGGCTCAGGAAAGGAAAACTAAAAAAGGAGACGGAGGGGCTACTGACTACTGCACAAGACCAGGCACTGTTCGTCGACCTTTCATTATATATATTTTACAGAGAACTAACAGTATCAAGTCGAGGATTGATAAGCAGGATGTGGCGCCAGCGTGCAGAATGTGCGGCGAAAGAGAGGAGACAGTGGCGCACGTAGTGGCGGAGTGTAAGATGCTAGCCCAGAAGTACTATAAAGACTGGAGGCACGACAAAGTAGCCCCAGTTATCCACTGGCGGCTATGCGAGAAGAAGGGTTTTGAGAGGGACGATAAATGGTATAACCGTAAAATGGTATAAGATCTTGTGGGATTTCAAAATCCAGACAGACCTACCAACTGAATCGAACAGACCAGATATTGTAGTGTTCGATAAAACAACCAGGAAGTGCGTTATCATAGATGTGGCGTGCCCTTTCGACACAAGGATTTGTCAGTGCGACGAAGGAGAGAGAAAAGATCGAGAAGTATCAAGATCTGAAGAGGGAGGTCAAGAGGATATGGAAGATATCATCCCAGTTGTAATTGGTGCGCTTGGAACACTGTCTAGAGGCCTGAAGGAGTGGCTTATAAAGTTGGACATGGCTGGCGATCTGGAACTTATGCAGAAGGCCTGTTTGCTGGGGTCGGCGAGAATTCTTAGGAGAGTACTGGACACGTGAATGATTGATTGATAGATAGCAAGACACCCAAGGCTGCGGGATGCGGCTCGATGTCATTGAAATTTTCCAGCTACAATAGCTGTGATAAAACGTCAATAATATGTGAGATAAAACGTCAATACTACTACTACTACTACTACTACTACTACTACTACTACTACTACTACTACTACTACTACTACTACTACTACTACTAATAATAATAATAATATTTATTATTATTATTATACCCTTGAAATCCTTCATTCCCGTCTAGTTCTCAAATGAAGTTCCATGGACAATCCTTCCATTGCTGATTAGCATATCAGTACCCTTCATACCCTTGAAATCCTTCATTCCCGTCTAGTTCTCAGATGAAGTTCAAGGGACAATCCTGCCATTGCTGATTTTTAGGATATCAGTACCCCTCATACCCATCAAATCCTTCATTTCCGTCTAGTTCTCAGATAAACTTGAATTTCCTTGACTGACATTTGAATAGGAATTAGAATGGGAGGGGTCGTCAAGTAATTGCATTTCTAAAACTGACGGATTCGACGGATATGGCGGGTATGGCGGGTGACATAATTGCAATTATAAGAAATTTTCTCTCCGGTAGGCATACTTAGTTATAAGTCCCTGAAGACGATTTAAATATTGAAGCGAAACCAGAATCTTTGCATTGAGTTTCTAATGAGTCTGTTTACACGGTAGGAATGCTTGGCTAAGAATGGCAATAGGGATTCGACTTACACACCAATCCCAACGGGCTGATAGCTTAGTTGTTAGAGCGGCGGCCTAGATACCTGAAGATCGTGGGTTCGAATCCCACACATCCTAGATTTTTTTTCCAAATCTAATTGAGTGTTCTCTTGTAGGCATACTTAGTTATAAGTCTCCGAAGACGATTTAAATAATTGCCTCTCTTCCCTGATTTCATCTTCAGTTTGCTAAGATAGAAAGACTAATAAATATGAGCATCATGCGATTCCTATATTGTCCGCCATTGTTTCTAAAATATATTCAATAACCATAAGCTTTTAAAGACAGTAATGGAAATTTTTGTTTTTGACAAAAAAGCACGCAGTCTTGTAAGTTATGCGTCTCGCTGAATAACAGTGCACTACATTCGACAATAGCGTTACGCAAGATTCGATTGGCACGACGACCGTGACATCACCTTTTGTTTCCTATCTTTTGTTTTTAACGATACCATTCTTGGAACTGCATAACGTTGTGATAATTAAACGACATTTGGAATTTTGTTGGTACAATGTACACCTCTCATTGGTGGACGAAATGGAGCCAACACCTGGAATTCACATTGGTCCGATCTATATAAGCCTCAAACATATCAAGTTCCTCCTCATTCGCCTAGAGAGGACTGCTGGTCGACGGTAAGCTTAAGCGTTCTGTTGTTTGCTTTACTTTTTTCGATGAATTTTCCAAGCCACAACTTGGACAACGTTAAAAACTCTTTCTTTGGTATGGCAGGGCATCATGTCGGTGGCTAGTCATCCTCTTAAACAGCTTGGAAGCAAGCGCATACGAGAAAGACTGATAACTCATATTATTCCTGTAATCCAGAACAGATATTCCCTGTTTTTTTGCAAAATGTGTCTGGCCCGTAGACAACAATCCAGAGTCCCTGAGAAAAGCATGGAATTCAATATGTCAGAAAAAGAAGAAGGCGACATGGTAGTCCAGAGAATCGAGAACGTGGCTTTTTTCTTTTCTGCCGTTGCCTCTCTAGAAAAAAAGGGAAAGTGAAAAAGTCCAGCGAAGAGCAAGGTGGCGACGACGAAGAGGACGTGTTTACGAGCTCGAGCCAACCGTCATGCCTATCAAGTAGCCTCCTCGCAGGCTCTCTTCTGGTGTCAGAGCACGCCGCCGGAAATTGCAGTTTGCGCGCGCACGTTCGTATGGGATTTCCGCACACCCTCGTTTTTGCGGGTTTCCTGTGGACTCTAATATTACGAAAGCTTTCCCAAAGCCTCAACCCAAAACAGCCCTCAAAACACGCGCGCGCATGACACAGGAAACCCGTTTTGCCACAGGAAGCCCACCGCGTGCAGAACCGCCCGCGCGCGTCTAAATCAGTACACATTTAGAAAGCTTATTTGGGAAACAAACAACAGAACTTGTTAGCAAAGCGAAGAGAGCCTGTAGGCAGGCTACCTATCAAGCAGCTCAATTAGCATTGCCGCTGCCAAGGGGACAGACAACCCTGAAAGGCTTCTTTAGGAAAAGCCAGAATTAAAGACATTGTTTATCATTGAGCTTATTTATTTTTATGTGCTATGTCACAAGCTTAAAGTCCACCATCAGAATATCGGAACTGCAAAGGTCAAGCAACGGTCTCTAAATGAACGTCGAAAGTTGGTCATTGAGCTAGGATTACTAGCGCGGCGTAATCAACATCTCGTACTGAGTCTGTGTGAACCGCTGCCGTACGACATCCGGGACGCGGATACTGTACAGGATGAAGACGACTCGATGCCATCGTCAAACAGCACGGGATACGAAAGCGAAAGTCGTCCAGATGAGGACTACACTTCTTCTCAGATGTGGGGCGGAATAGAAGTGCTATCCACAAGTCAGCCGAAAGGACGACCAACAAAGGCGAGAAAACTCCGTTGGCAAAGTCAGCCGCTGCCAAGGGGACAGACAACCCTGAAAGGCTTCTTTAGGAAAAGCCAGAATTAGAGACATTGTTTATCATTGAGCTTATTTATTTTTATGTGCTATAACAAATATGCTGAGTAAAGAGTATAGCCATCAAGATGGTTTCTCATGAAATAATGAAATACTGAAAGTGCAGTCTCTGTATCGTACGCAAATTTGTAAATGATGCAACGCATTAGGCATGAGAGATTACATAAATGCTTATTGAATTCTGCCTATCGTTTTCCATTGTCATATTTCAGTCATGTTGCGCACTATCTAATTGTTTCACTGAGCCACGCCATCTGATCATTTCACTTAACTATTTTAAAGGCGTATCATGTTCAAATGTTCCAGGGGTCTCCAATTCACTGACTCTAGTACCTTGAGTTCTTCTTCGATTATGTCAGACCTTTGCACAGGCGGAGATATTATGTCCATAAACGCATTGTTCCTTTCAAAGTCACTGTCGTCTAACTTGATGGCGATCAACAGACAGGCCAGTATCACTTCTCGAAGGGTTGACTTTTTTCTGTTCACAGTCCTATTTAGGTGGCGCCATAATAAACGTTCTGCTAAATGAGCTGTACTTTTTGGAAGTTGCAAACACACATCCTTTCCATAAATTCACCTGAAAACTTTAAATCCTGCAACATGAGTTCGGGGTGTTTATCTACGAGAGTTTCCATCCTCACACATTGACGTCCAGCAGGAAAAGAGGCGTGAAGGTTCAAAGGCTCCTTATTTATGCAAAGACAGTAAAAGTCCCAGCATGCCCTTGAATAAGCGTAAAGTTGCTGTTTATTGGTAGGCGGACACTTAAGTGCTTTGCGCAGATTATTCGGTGTGAATTCTTTTACGTTTTGCAGTATGACGGGAATCGTCGCGACACTCGACATAGCAACGAGTTTGCTGTCCTTCCCTTTTGAAATTTGAATTCGGGATCTCTGAGGATAGCTTTCAATTGGCCAAACCCATACCTCTTAAGTCCAGCCTTCAGATATTTGCCCTCTTCGGGGGTATACATGACATCCTTCCGTCTCGAGGAGCTTAACGAGGCTTTCCCTTTTAATGCATTTTCGCGCTTGAGCTTTGGCGTACAAGCGGGGAGTTCAGGGGGCGGAACTTCCTTGATTGTTTCGACCTCATCAGTAGAAGAGCTGTCTGCTTTCTCATCTTGCTCTTGGGAGGATGCACTAGACTTGTCAGAGAGCCGTGCGCGCACGTCGTTTTCAAGCTCTGAACCCTTGTCACCTTGCAATTCTTTGATAAACATGTGCGCCTTTGTCGCAACGTCGCGCGACCTTTGTTTTTGGTAGTGTACCCTGGCCACAACAGAAGTGTGTTTTGGTCTTCCGAGATGGTGCTTTGCGCACTGCTGTCCAGATTTCTCGAGCTTGCGGTCTCGACGATCTGTCGATAGCGGGTGGGATGAACGTATTTGCCGGTCGCGTCAAACACCAACTTGCTCATTAATTCTCCAAGTTTGCTGTGCTGGCCTCCATTTCTTGTCACGAGGACGTAATCACATGTTGGCTTTAATTGCGGCCGAATATGGGTGATTAATCCTTCAAGTACTTGCATGTTTGTGTCGGCTAAATAAATAGAGTCAAACCCACATTTTCCTGCAGTCTTAAACATTTTCTGGTCAATAAATCCACCGTTTGTCTTGGCTTTTGTGACCATATCAACAGTCAAATACTGATACGTCATTGGGCGAGAACCTTTAACTTTGATAAACAAATACAGCGCGAGGAATTTGGTGGCAAATGAGAAATCTAGCGGCGATGCTGCGCGTGGACGTTCCTTACAGGTTTTAAGCACATTCTCGTAGCGCGACAAATAATGACCAACTGCTTCCAAGAGCTCCTCTAATGTTTCCCAATGTTCCTTAGCTTCTAGTGCGTCTATATCGAGGTCGCTAGTGCACTGAATGCGCATCATTTTAGAAACTGTTCTGCGTACCTTCTTCAAGTAGACTTCCGTGGTAGAAAAGTTACTTAGCACCTTCTGCCGACGCTCCGTTTACCTTTCTAAAATCTATAAGTTCTGCAATCGCGTCGATGTACCCCACCCGCCCAGCATGCCCAAGCTTCCATTCACCCTGAAGCACGTCAATAAACTTAAAAAGCAGATTAGGAGAGCACAAACAGAAGTCTATTATCTCAAATGTTAGGTCTTCTTCGTCTTCGCAGAAAAATTTCAAGAACTTCAAGCACCTGCTAACTATTTGCCGAGCTTGGCGATCACTTTTACAGCCACCTCCAGTGCCAGTTAGCCACGAAAAAACTTGCTGAGCAATTTTACTTGAAATGTCATACGTAGGCATTGATCTCAATTTACGCGCAGAGTTCCCAGCAGCTTCACGTTTTACAGAGGTACTCACATTCTCTTTAGCAAGGTTGATATCAGGCTTTTCGTCAAAGTAATAAAACCAAAGATGCTTTTTCTTTACGTGTTTTCTGCATCCTCGCTGCATGGCGAATCCATCGTGTTTGCATTCTTGAACTGGACAGTGAAAAAGGCCATCCACTTCGTCTTCCTCTAGGTGAAGTCTTTTAGGCTTGAGCGAAGCATTCGGTAATTTCGACCAGTTGATTACCTCTCCTCGTTTGCTCATCTCACTCAGAAGTCAAGACTAAACGGATCGAGTCTCCAAACGACGCTATCGTTTTATACTAGTTTTTGTTCCCAGGAGACGTATGTCTGGGATAGCGAATCACAGCTCTTTGTGGCCATATCTGCCCAAACATGCCCTTTTGGCAATACCCAAGAGAGCTTAACAAGCCCAGGCAGGAAATGTTGATGAAAAGAAGACGTGACACTTTGGTTGGGCTTGTCAGAAATTGTCAATTAAGCATGCCCAGACTTATTATTACGTGTTAACACAAGCTAGTTAATCTGCAAGTTTAGACATGACTTCAAATTAGACAAAACCCGCATTGTTATTTTTTCAGAAGACTTACCCTGTTAAAAAGGAACAATGCGTTCCCTTTTATAGTTAAACGAATCGTTCCTTTAAGGTGCTAATCGGAACCGTTTTGCAATTGAGGAACAAAAATAGCATTATTCGGACCTGGTGTTCCTATATGACAACCAATTGGGAACAATTGGTCCGAATTTTTAGATAGGAACAGTTCACACAGGAACTATTGTTCCTATTAAGTAAAGAGGAACGCAGTCGAAAGGAACGATTGGTTCCTTTAAACTTAAAGGTCCTTTTGTTCCGTTTATTAGTCAATTGGTTCCTTTCACACCTTAAGGAAAGGAACAACCGGACCTTTCTATGCAATTTTAAATAGGTCTTTTCGCTGTTAAAAGGAATGAAATAAAAAACGCGCGGAACACTAGCGCTTTGAAAAACTTGTCAGTTTTCATGTCGCGTCAGTTTAAAATCAAATATCGAATTATGGTAATAATAATAATAATAATAATAATAATAATATAATAATAATATAATAATAATAATATAATAATAATAATATAATAATAATAATAATAATAATAATAATAATAATAATAATAATAATAATAATAATAATAATAATAATAATAATTTTTTGCGAAGTAATTTAATGATGATGATCCATGGAAAATACATATAATAATAATATAATCTTTATTGATAAAACTATAACATTCAAGCTATTTACAAAAAAGATATTAAAATATTGATAATATGATTTTTAAAGAAATTTGTATTTACAAATAATAATAATAGTACATGTATCTGAAAAATCTAAGAAAATTTGTATTTACAAATAACAATAATAGTACATGTATCTAAAAATATCTAAGAAATTCTCGCCTGTCCATTTTCAACCTCAAAGTCCGTGTCTCTTAAATCTTTAGGAGTTGGTCTCCTAATTGACCTTGAGCCTCTCAGACAAAGGAGTGCTCCCCTCAGCAGCGCGAACGACACTTTAGCACGAATCCAAGAGATTGTGGCGGAGTAAGTTTCATCTTTCTTGGCAGCTAGGAGTTCAGCAAGCCTAGAATGGTATCGGCTGCATTCGTCGCCCATCCCGCCGGTGGTACTGAAGACAAGGGGAGTAAAAGTTCCCTGCTCTATTTCCATGATTCTGGATGAGTATTTCCTCTTCTTCTCCATCTCCTGCTGTCGGTAAACTTGCTTGAGCCTCTGGTCCCTATATGAGGCGGCATTCGGGTGGCAAACCCTAACATCAAAATACGCCGACCTCTGTCGTTCCCAGAACCCTCTAGCGTGGATGTCTAGTCTTGCATCTGGGGCTTGGTTGGTACCTCTGTTTAGCTCCTCTCCAGTGACAGGTTGTAATCCGGGCTCAGTTTCTACATCATGGCAAACCATGCTAAGGAGCTCTGCTTCTAGGTCTCTCAGCTCATTGTGCCGTTGAATGATAAAGCCACCACGCTTGCACACCATCGCATGATCTACCGTGAAACGCGCACCGCACACGCATACTGATTGGGTGTCAGGTATTTGCCAATCGTATCGCAGTCTTATGGCGTCGCGAAATTCCCGCTTATTCAAGTCAAAACCCAGATCTTTTAGGGGAATGACTGAGAGCCAATTCGACGAGCCTTTTTCGCTCGCCAGTTCCAATACTCTCTCCGGAATAGAACTCTTCACATTTCCGAACTGGTCACGCAACCGTTCATCTTTCACTCTGCGCGTCTGCCGCTGCAACTCACGTACATCAGCTTCATCCGGGGTTTATGTGATTGCGCAACTATCTGTTTCACAAGTGGGGCAGTTATGCAGACCGAGGCGGAATATTCAGTGGTGGCGCTTTGCGTTGGGTTTGTAATCCCCAGACCACCCATGCGCACTGGTAGCTCTAGAAGGTCTCGTTCAGATGAAGAGCAAGTATGCTCAGTAATTGATGGTATAAGAATCTCCATAATTGCATGCTCCAGTGGTTCCAGCAAAGCGCCAATGTCGGGTAACGTTCTTAAGAAAAATGTCCATCTGTGCTTTAAACCGTGCGTGAAAGCAGTGTAGCAGGCTTGCGGTTGAGTAATCGCGAAATCTGCGAGATTTTTAACCTCGTTGACCCAATCTTGGACTTTCGCATTGACATATCCTTCAAGATATGACCTTGATCCTAGCGCAGCTCCGAGGTGCTTTTGACCTTCAGTAGTTATATTAATAGCAGTTCCTGAAAATACTTTTCTCGCCTCTTCCTCTTTTCCTGGTTTTACTATGAGCCAACACTTTTTGGCGTTCGGAAAATACCCTAGCGCCGGTCCATTTTCTTCTAGCACATGCCACCATTCTTTTAGATCGTCCAGCGATCCAGAGCCGTAGCATCATCCGCATACCAACACTGCTTTGCTGAGCTGGAGACGTTTAGACGTGTAATTAGTGGCTGGAGACCGATTGCATAAAGGCTCATTGCTAAGGGGTCCCCTTGGGTTGTACCCTCAGATGACTCCAACTCCCTCCCTCCGATGACAAACAATAATAATAATAATAATAATAATAATAATAATAATAATAATAATAATAATAATAATAATAATAATAATAATAATAATAATAATAATAATAATAATAATATAACAATAATATAGAAGATTTATAGGAGGATCACCTCAAAGAAAAGCTAGAGGAAGTGAAAAGTGCTCTCTCCGACAATACGAAAAGAACCGCTGACCTTGCTACAGAAAAAGGCGCGTCTAGCTGGCTGACGGTCATTCCTCTCAAATAGATTACCTTTACCCTTAATAAGAGAGAGTTCAAGGATGCCATCCATCTCCGCTATGACTGGCCCATAGCGGATACGCCCTCCACTTGTGTCTGCGGAGACGTATTCACAGTCGATCACGCTATGATTGTAAGCGAGGGGGATTCGTCATACAAAGGCACAATGAGCTGCGCGATCTCGAGGCGGACATGCTTAACATGGTCTGCCATGATGTACAAGTAGAACCGGTCCTCCAGGAGATTACTGGCGAGGTATTGACGAGAGGAACAAATGTAGCAAGAGATGCCCGGCTAGATGTTCATGCCGAGGGTTTTGGGACAGACAAAGCTCTGCCTTTTTCGATGTGAGGGTTTTCCACCCAAATGCAGAGTCTTATAAGGACCTTACCCTGGATCAAATTTACCGCCAGCATGAGAACGAAAAGAAGAGGGCGTATGCAAGTAGAGTGTTAGAGGTAGAAAAAGGGACATTTACGCCACTAGTGTATACCACAACGGGTGGAATGGCCAATGAATGTAAGCGCTATCATAGTCGACTAGCAGAGCTAATTTCAACAAAGAAAGGCGAGCATTACAGTACAACAATCACATGGATACGAACAAAAGTATCCTTTGCTATCCTCAAGTCAGCACTTCTTTGTTTACGCGGTTCACGCAGTACTAAGCGTGTTCCATTGAATATTGAACAATGTGACTTTGACGTGCAAAGAGAAATGGGAGGAATTAGAGGATAGAGTTTAGGAGATTTTTACGATATAGATTTTTAGCATATAGTTCTTTTTATTCGCGTCATTAGCATAATGTCTCCTTTTATTCGCGTCATTTACAAGAGTTATAAGCCACTTTCATTATCATTATAATTATTGCTGTAAATAATGTATATCTCCACTGTTAGATTTTTTTTAAAATATTTGTAAATAGGTATTGTTATTATTATTAGTGCATTCAATTTGAATAAAATTTACAATAATATAACAATAATATAACAATAACAATAACAATAACAATAACAATAACAATAACAATAACAATAACAATAACAATAACAATAACAATAACAATAACAATAACAATAACAATAACAATAACAATAACAATAACAATAACAATAACAATAACAATAACAATAACAATAACAATAACAATAACAATAATAATAAAGGGTTAGAGGGTCCAGAGTGCCCTTTCATAACTTAGGGGACGATGACTGCCGAGTAAATGTTAGTAATGCGGGCATTTAAAGATACAGCCCCTTTTTTACGCGTTGCCCTTGCCTGCACATTTTTATAATTTTTTCATAGTTTGCCATTCTTAGTTTATAATAGAGTTTTATAGAGTTTTGTAAATATTTTAGATTTAGAATTTTCCTTACATTTATTGTTATATATTGTAATTATTATTATTGTTTTTATCTATTTTGAATAAAGTTATTATTATTATTATTACTATAATAATAATAATAATAATAATAGCAGTACTTCCACTAGGTGGCTCTTCGCCTACTATATCTATGTTAAAATCAATAGATTGAGAACTATATATATATACTAATATACTAATAAAATGGTACTAATACAAAATCATAATGATACTAACTATTTGAAAAATAGCTATAAAAAATTTAAATATATAAAAATAGAAATATGTTATAATAATGCTACATTTTACATTTATACAAGTATTTACAGACATTTGCGCGCATTAGATCAAAGAAAAAACGTAAAAAGAGAGAGGGAATAATATATCGGGGGCAGTTCGGGGGCAGCTCGTTAATAATAGATAATGTATCCACTTTCATCGGCTGATTTAAGTAAATCACTGAAGTACAAAACATTTTTTGCACAGTGTTATTTGGAGAGTACTACGTGCAATTCTTCTTCTACTAAAGCACTGGTTAAACTAGGACAACTTTGGAGCACCGCAAACATTACCATCTTTCCTTCAAGATATAATGACAAAACAGCGTCATCACTCAGGGGTTTTGCAAAAGCTACCGGGTTGTAAAGAAGTTTGATTCAGGTAGCGCTCTCAATTCAGGTATATACTCCATGGCTGAATGCCATAAAGAGTAGTCTTCTTATGGAACGAGGCATAATCAAACAAAATGACTATTCATTTTTTTATCATCGCCATATTCAAATAAGGCGAATATTGTGCCAATCAGCCATGAAGCTAGAACCTGACATAAGCACAATTACGGCTTTCTGCCAACCAATTTAGATCATTTGATGCTTCATTTGGAGGAAAAATTGTGCAATTTCTCAAACACTACCGACCCACACAAGTATGTACAAAATGATCAATGGTAGCCACCAGAATGATTCATCACATCATCTGAAATTTGAGCAACAATATGTAACGCCGCATATTTTTGCATATTTGTATGGCATATTAACGACTATGAGACATTACCAGCAATCTGAGACAAAATGGCCGCCGCGCTAATTTTGCAGGCCTTGCAGGCCCTTTAAAAATGGCCGCCGGTCTTATAGGGATTGTATGGAGAAAAGTTTAAAATCTGAAATAAAAAGAGTACTGTAATTCGTGGACAACTTGCCGACCTCTAGATCAAAAGATTGAACACTATAGAACATTTCGATACATGTTAAAGAGCTTCAAACTTTACTTACAAAGCGCCAAATTTACTTTAGCGAACGCTGTCCTAACGGCTGTCTGTCCCTTATGTTTTACAGTAAAATCCGTCCGTAGGCCATTTTCCTTCGCATGCTGATAAAGTTCACGGTACTGTCCGTACTCGAATCCCAGGTGCCGACCTCTCAAAATTGAGCCCTGTTGTTGCACATCAAAATGAGCTATAAATCGGCCTTTAGAACGCCCCCAAAACTCCGCCAATTTTCTTTGAACACAGCACACTTTTTGCTAATAATCCATGCGAGATTTGAAGAAGAAGACATCGGCTTGAAGTCGTTTTCTAGCTCAAAATAACTGCTACGGCCGTACAATCTCCCTCTGTGATCGCCATGTTTTTCACTGATAACCAGGCCTTCCCTGGGTAGGTTCTTGATGTATGATTTACGATAGTTTACTGAATAAGTCCCCTTATAGTTGTCTCACTCGACCTAGTCAGCCATCATTTTACCCTCGCTGAGCCTCGCACACTATCGTTCGCATCTTGAATGCCTGTTTTCTTTTAATGCAAAGTTAAACTGCAGCGTTGTGGTAAATAATATAATGCAAAAATATATATCTGCCCTCAAACATCTCTGAAATACAGCTTTATTTACATGCTACCACCCCTCCCCCTCTTTTTCGCCATATTGGATGGCACTTATGAGCATGCTCAGTGCGTTGGCTGACCTTAATAATCGCAGGCGCGAAAAGTCTCGCATTGCTGGTAATGACACATATTACCTCCCTCGAAGTCTTCGATTTTTTGCTTCAACCTATCAGAAGACTGTAATTCCTCTGCTAGAACTTTCAGCACTTTGAGTATATTTAGTTTATCGTCCTGCAGTATGTCTTCTAGGCTCGATAGAAATGCCATACCATCGACGTCATCAGGAAGCTCGCGATTACGATCCACTTTGGCAAGAAAGTTGCGGAGGACACCTTGGCTAACCCTTTCTTCTTTGAGAGCAACAGTGATCTCTTTTATAAATGCTTCTCTCAGAAACTGGTACCGTAGTTCTTGGGCTTCGTCCATAATCGGTTTTTCAGACAAACACACGACCACTCCTGTTGCTTCCGCCTTGTAGGATTTCGAGTCACGGATCACGCTCGCAAAGCATCATCTATCACGACCTAGATGTTATGCATACTTAAACATCGGTGAAGGTACGCCATTTGAGATGTTTGAGGAGCGTGGACACGATTTCAGCACATTTTGGTGATGTAAAAATCATCCAAATAACTGATGGATAGCAAAAAATCTACACGATCATGATAGACCCTTCCGCGGTTTCCTGATTTGTTAAATCAGCAAGTTGACTAAAATCTATCCCACCATATCTACCGGTTCGCGCTCTGGGTTGCATGACACAATAGTGGAGGACACAGTAATGGCTGGTCCCTTTGTTCAAGCTATTTTTATAAATTATTCGCGTCTCAAGCGCGTCTCTTTGCTCTCTATCTACATCAAGCTTTTTTCAAGATTTCACCGCGGATGACAAGAAACATTTAAGAAGATATCAAGACAGAAATTAGTTGCAAAATCGCCAATCTTGCACGCCATGTTGCATTCATGCCCTGAATACCCATCATGCAACGCGAGCCGGTCTTATTGAAACTATTCTTGGTGTTCACCTTCAGAGACAATTGATTTCTAAATTTCTAGCGAGTTATATCGAACAAAAAGCCAATATTCTAAAAGAGAACTATATCTTCACATTTGCCATGTTTTTTTATAGACTGGTAACTTGTATTGCAAGCGAGATACGTAAACGAATGTGCAAACTGTTCACTGAATGTATGCCGCCGCCATGTTGGAGTCCCTCGGAAGGACTTCAACATGGCGGGATTCCAAGGCGGCTAAATTACCAAATGTGCCGTAAGCCCACATTTAATTGAGCTATTATTGTCTGAAATGTATATTTGCCATTTTTTAGACTGGTAACTTGTATTGCAAGAGATAAGCAAACGAATGTGCAAACTGTTCACTGAATGTATGGAATGTATTTCCCAGTGTCTTGAAAAACTTCCAGTAACGTCATCTCATTGGTTATGTTTTAAAGAACGTATTTCCACATGCGTGACATTTAATTTTCTAGTCCATTATAACATTCTATGTTATGAGGTACCGAAAGAGTTAAGTCGATTTCTTTCCAAATTTAGCAAACCTTTTCAAGTTTTCGTTAGAAATATTACCTTTCTATTGGCTTTTGATGACTGGCAATTGTACTTTTACAGTATCGAAACATTGTCACGGACAGACGTTCTTTAACATGAACGGAAGTGCACTCCCGAACCTGCCTCGTACTCAGGCGCGATCTAGACGATAGTGACTGGGAGCGAACTAGCGCGCAAATTGAGCGTTCCGTGGTCCTTTGCGACACCGCCCGAATCTGGATCATTCCCATGATGCATTGCGCGCCTTGCTATTTTACCTTTCGCGGATCACCACGGGTTTTTGACACACCTGAGGCAGCTCCCGAACCATATTTCAATCGACGAAGAAATTAAGGCTGATTATTTCGGCGTCGTCTGCAGTGAAAGGACAACAACCACGAAAGCTGAACACAGAAAACAGGAACATTCAATTGTTGCCTGGATTTTGACTAGACTTTATTGCGAGCTCGTAAAGAAGGCCCTGTAAGAGAAAGATGAAGCGTTCGTTCAAAGGACTGTTCTCTCCCTCAAGTCGAGGAAATATGACGGAAGAATCATTATGGATTCACAAACGGATACGCTGAAAGTCGCCAAACTTTTGATATGCCTTATTGTACTTCTATTGGCACTTCTACTGAACAGTCCAATTATATACTCTGTCTACAAACACAAGACTATGAAGCGACGTATGAACTTTTTTATTGTGAACATGTGCTTTGGAGATATTATGATGGTTATTACTAACAATCTTAGCTTACTAAAGCCTTACATAACCGCTGCGTGGCAACTAGAGGGTACAGTACATTTGGTAACGTGTAAAATATTTTTCTATGCCTGTGCAATTCCTTACATAATTTCTCCATTACACTGTTATTCATTACATATGAGAGATACCGCGGTGTCAGTGCATTTCTACCAAGACAAGAATACAATAAATTCCCTTTATCATTGCGTCTTGCATTGTGCTGGATCCTACCAGGGTTAATCTATTCGCCCTTCCTCTACCTGGTGAATGTATCAAACAACATTTGCGATGTCTCGATAAACAAGGCGTTTAATGTGTTCCTTAGTTTGGTAGCAACACTAACGGTGTTGATATATGGATCTATAGTCGTGCTTGGAATCAAGATTTTCAAGAAACTTCGCAGCATTGAAGCGTTCCCGAACTTGACGGAGCAGCAACAGCGAGCAAGAATTCAACGCACTCGAGGTGCAACTAAAATGGTCATTTGTTCGCTGGTTGTGTTTATTCTTTGACGACGCCCTTTCCGTTATACTTCTCTATAGTGATTGTGCTCTCAGAGCAGCCGCACACAAACACCATTTTCTTTTTAAGACTTTTATTTTCAGTGAACTGTGTGACAAGCCCATGCATTTATTTAATTTACCTTGGGGATTTTCGGCAGATTTTTCGTCAAATGTTAAAAAGAAAGTGGATAATTTCCTTTGATATAAGTGTAAGGAATTCCTCCACTAATTAAGGGGTCAATGTCACAGTTGTTTAACAAATTCTAAACTAGGCCAGTGCTCTTCATAAGCAACGGAATCCTATATTGTACTTAAACCAAACTAAATATAAACATTTCTACGTAGTTTGTAATAGCTTCGCTATCAAGCTAATACAAGTTTGAAACTAAAACTTTATTAAAACATTTGACATCATAGTCATATTATAAATAATAATAATAATAAATACATGTTAGCATTGTAAACATCCAATTAATTTTTTTATCTATATGATCAAGCGATTTACAATCAAACTTCCGAGCCTTCGTCGTTACTCTTTGTGCTTTCTGATTACCAGCACGCCGTTGCTGACGTGACAGGAAAACATTCAAGCACTCCCTAGGGGCTGGCCAATCAAAAGCACAAGAGTAACAACGAAAAGACTGACGGAAGCCATAAGGCGCGGTTTTACGGTTTGAAATCGGCGATAGTGAGAGTTCGCAGAATTACGAAAACCACAGTAACGTCTCCCATTTAAGTCGAATGAGAGTCAGGACATCCGTTTTTGTGCGCGTGGTTGACAACTTGGACACTGCAGATCTGTGTTTGATAAAGAAGACCAAGGTTACAATATCTCGACACTAATACCAGTAGTGATAAGCACATTATAGTCTTGGCGAAATATGTTCGTATTCTCACGGGAATAATAAACGGAAGACAGCAAAGCAGCGGGTTTACCTTATCATGACATCATTGAAAATGAGAGAAGAAAGGCGTTTTATCATATAAACACCGATGAAATGCCGGGGGATCTCCCGCGTGAAAACATGACATCTGCACATGTGAAATAATATGCTATTTTCACATGTTACATAAAAACAACACACCTGCCTGTGCTCCGTGCTCGACTTTCAGGTTTTACTCAAATAAAAATAGAATTTGATGTTTCACCGATGTTTACATAATATATTATACACTTAATGACTGCTCCCGAGGGAAACAGCAAGTTTTGTTTTCCCTCGAAACTCGATGTTTCCCAAGCGAAGTCGAGGGAAACATCGAGATTCGAGGGAATACAAAACTCGCTGTTTCCCTCGGGAGCAGTCATGAAAATTGTTGCCCGCTTGACTGTACCACGTTACCATGATAGAACCAATCAGAGCGCGCGCTTTGATCGAATAAATACGAGCTAAATAATAATATGCATTTTATCCCTATCTTGAATAGGAGAATGTGTAGGTTACACGCGCAATACATATTTTTGTCTTTGAGCAGTTGAACGGTTTGCTCGTGAAATTTTATTACTCGCACATTTTTTTTTGTGATGCACAAAATAAACTGTGCCTGAGTGCACGTTGAGTTATTCTCTTGATTTTCTGCTACACAATTATAATGAAATAATTATTGAATTCGGTTTTTGCGATATCCGGAATTATCAATTCCATTCTCGAACCTAGAGCTCCTCGGCTCGTAGCCTCGCGGGGATAATTGGCGACGCATGCGCAGAAAAGGAAAGGCTCTGGGAACGAGATTGGGGGAGGCTCTGGTGACAGACACTGACGCATGCGCGAGATTTAATACAGAGCTGCTGAGAGAAAGACCGCATGCTCCAACGCTCAAAATCAGCCAATCAACGACGACCCTCAATTGGATGCCACCAGAGCCTCCCCTGCGAGCAGGGGAGCTCTGGGTACGAGAATGATGAACTTCTCGCCAAGTGGAATCAGTTCTGTTCTTGAGTTCTGCAATCAGGCACTGATGAACAGCAACAAACTAGACCAGTGGTCTGTCACAGACTTTTTCCAAGTGCCCAAAGCAGGTAACTTGTCGAACACTGACAACTACCCTGGTATCAGCTTTGCCTGTGTAATTGCCAAGATGTACAATCGGATGATACTGAACCGCATCAGAGACCCGATCGACCCTCATCTTCGAGATAACCAAAATGGTTTCCCGGGAGAAAAGGAGTCATATTCTCGCTCTGCGTCGAATCCTTGAGGAAGCACAGAAGAACAACCTCTCTGCTGTCATCACCTTCGTAGATTTCAAGAAAGCATTCGATTCTATCCACCTAGGAAGAATGACTCGCGCGAAGGTGGTGAGAAGAACAACCTCTCTGCTGTCATCACCTTCGTAGACTTCCTTCAAGAAAGCCTTCGATTCTATCCACCTAGGAAGAATGATGAAGATCTTGAAGGTATGGCGTCCCTCCCAATCTACTGAGGGCTATTGACGAGATGTTCTCAGGTACTCGCGGGAAGGTGGTGACCCCAGATGGCGAGACTGACAAGTTTGAAATCTGTGCTGGCGCGCTACAGGGGGATACTCTAGCTCCGCTCCTCTTCGTAATGTCCTAGACTATGTTCTCCGCAAGGCCATCTGTGGTCAAGAACATGACCTTGGGTTTACTATCGCACCCAAACGCTCGCGTCGCAGTCCAGGAAGAGTCATCACAGACCTGGACTTCGCAGATGACATAGCTCTACTGTATAACGATTTCGACCAGGCGCAGAGTCTCCTAGCAAATGTAGAGGAAGAGTGCAAGCGCAATGGGCTCCATCTCAATCGCAAAAAGACCAAGGTCCTGTCTTGCAACGCGTAGCCATCAAAATTTCTTACCACCAGCAGCGGAAACTTCCTTTGCAGAAGTTGACGACTTCAAATATCTTGGCTGCTGGGTGAACTCGAGAAAGCATGACACCAGAGTCCGTGTCACTGACCTGGAAAGCTCTTAAAGCGGGACTGTCACGGTACGCGCATGCTCGAGCAAAGACCACCGATCCCATAACTATCATAAAAAACGGGGATTCCCTGTTTAAATAAACCAATCACGGGACACTTCGTTTTCGCGGGAAAGTACCCACGCCCCGCGCGACGTCGTCGCCTTAGGGAAAACATAATTTGGAGTTCATTCGTCAGGAAGTTTTTAGGGTTTTTAGGCAAATGAGCTGCAAAATCGTTGTCTGAGGTGAAGATACCGTAGCCCTTGAACAATTTCCATGTCTCGTAGACCCTTTTCGATATCCAGATCCTGCTTTTATTGTGTTCCCAAGCCATTTTGGCGTAAGGACGACCTCGATTAGGCCTTTCTTGTTGGGCAGCCATCAGTGAAAATGACGCTCGAGTCTCATTCAATTTAAAACGACAAACAATATTGCATCGACTCCAAATTTGGTCACGATACTAAGGAGATCTCAGGAGAGAATACCCGTTAAGAATTAAGGGTAGATGGATCCCGAAACAACAAGATTTGAACGGATTCTACCAGCGTAATTCCTCCCTTTCACAGCCATCGTTCCGGCCCGGCCCGGACCAAAGTGATCAAAATTCGCACATGCGCGTACCGTGACAGTCCCGCTTTAACAGTATAAGCAAAGTCTGGAAGTCTAGCGTTTCCCAAGACCTGAAACGCAGACTTTTCGTGGCTACTGTCGAGTCCTATTATACAGCTGACTGCGAGATCTGGTCACTCAGTTCCTAGCCTGCGAGCCGGCTCTCCAGAGTGTTTTCCAGAGAATTCGTTAGGGTGCGCGCGGGGCTCCTGTGGCGACACGACACAGGAATCCCGCGCGCCAAAAAAATATATATATATATCCGAAAAACCCACTGGAGAGCCGGCTAGCAGGCTACTTCCCCCCGCCACACAGGAATCCCGCGCACCAAACAAATCAAATATCCGAGAAAAACCCACTGGAGAGCAGGCTAGCAGGCTACTTCCCCCCGCGACACAGGAATCCCGCGCACCAAACAAATCAAATATCCGAGAAAAACCCCACTGGAGAGCCGGCTAGCAGGCTACTCAGTTCCACCCTCGAGCGATCGATCAATTAATCCTACACTCGGAAAATTCGCACAACCATTGAAGTCCACTGGAAGAGCCTATTACCAAATGAAATCTTGTACGGAACACCTCCTAGAGTCTCGGACAAAATTGCCTGCAGACGCTTTTGGGTCTCTCTACTCCTACAGGCATGACAACCTGGCTGGAGAGCTCATCCTATATGGGAGGGTCGCCATGGGTGCCGAAGCCGTGGTCGACCGCCCTCCACATTCATTGACAGCCTGAAGAGAAGTGGGGGCGGTCTCCGTCATTGAACTGGCAGCCAGGATGGCTGACAGGCAGAATTGCCGTGCCAGGCGTGCCAAGCGTGCCAGGCGTGCCAAGCGTGCCAGGCGTGAGACCCGGCTGCGGCCACCGTGATGATATGATGGATCCAGGCGAGGCTGTACCAAAACCTCATCCAATAATTGTTTTTTCTCCTATGTTCAAAAATTCGTTTCACTGCGCTCGACCGTGACATAAATGATCAGCTCTCGAAGATAAAACTAGTATCTCTGCCCACCCTAATGTAAGAGTGGATCAATAGAAATTAGGGGGGGGGGGGGGCAAAAAATACGTGCAAGGTCAATCTTTATAAAAGAAATATTGGAGAGATTTCCAGTCGCGCCCTGCTTGCCAAGTTATATTATGTACCACACCACGTGGATTGTTATTTTTTGTGATTCCTACTCGTAATTCGTATTCTAATAGAGCAGATTTCACATGACCATCGTGAAAGTAAACGCAATTGTGCAATCACTAACCAATCAGAAACAAGAGTAATTACAACTTACTGCTGAATGGTTTCCAGCCAAGCCAATCAGGAGCCGAACCAATTCATAGTTCCGATGAAACAATGGAGCCATTTCACGCTATCTGGAGATACCAATCAGAGCTGGAAAGATTCTCCCTCGGGAACTGATCTTGTCCCACAAACAGTATTTCAGGACTTCCGAAATCAGTCCGATGTGCAACACTTTTTTGCCTTTTATGAAAGTATAAACTGAGATCATCTGAAGATAAGGATATCTGGTAATCCTAAGCGGGATCGGAATATTTTTGGACTTTTTTTTAAGGAAAACCCTGGTTTGTTTGTGGGACATAACAACAGTAACTATGGCTTTGAAAGATAGGTCGGAACTATGAATTGGCTAGTAATTCCTTGCTTGTAATTAGTTCGCAATTTGATTGGTTGATAGAAATAAGCAGCCAATGGGAAAGCAAACCAATTGCAAACACGACGGTCATCTGAAATCCGCTCTATCGAATGTGAACAATAACAAAGGACTGGCTGTGATACGATCCCGATCCTTAAAATGACTTGTCGCTATTGGAAGGATTGCTCACACCCACATGCAGGTGAACTCGCTTTCTTCTCTTTCTTCTCATTTGTCGAAAAACCTGCCGAAAATCTTTGAGAAAGATAATATAAAAGCAAGGGTTTGCTGTTTGGGTGGCGGCGGTGTGCGGTTGTTCGAGCTGAACGGTCGCGTCTTTTTGTGCTCCCAAAACTACTAACCCAATCACTAAAATGTCTGGAAAGGATTCCAAAAATGAAGCTAAAACATTAAGAAAGGAGAATAAGGGTCTGAGAAACGAGGTAGACCTTTTACGAGAGCAGGTGAAGAAACTGGAAGAGAAAATTAGGAGTCAGCAATCTACGAGTAGCCATCTCCAGTCGGCCATGATGTCTTCGGATGGAGCAAAAACCGTCGAGTATGTAAGTGATCAGTGCGACGACATGGTGGAATTGCACAGCAATACTCTCAACGAACTTAAGGTTATTAGTTCAAGACTGGATTCCATCTCCAAACGCTGCAAAGAAATTGAAGATTTTGTGGACCATGCTGAGGATTATTCATACCAATATATGTCAAAATTGTCGGCATGCCCATGTCTTCAGCCAGCGAAAGTGCAGAGGCGACAACGGCACTGTGTCTTCGGTTGTTCTCGCACATTGGTGCTAAGAGTGTAAGCATCTTAGACATCGACATAGCTCACCGAGTTCCATCCCGCAAACCCAGCGACAAACCCAACGCCATTGTATGCAAAAAACCAACGCCATTGTATGCAAAAAAAAACAAAGACGTCACGCATCATGGCGGTCGGATGGACCGAGACTAGCTCTCTAAAATTTTTAGCTTTTCTGCTTTTAACGGCTGTCACCATTAGAGAGAATATCGATAACACTAACATACCGCGGTCCTTTCAACTTGGAAGTGTGTTTCAATCGAACCCGGCAACAGAGTTTGTGTTATACTCGATGGCTCATCGAAGACTTAAATCTCGCGCCAAACGGTACGTGTCATGCAGAGTCCAATATACAACCAACGGCATAAGCAGCTTCAACTTAGAGAGAAACCTGCTTGCCTGTGGAGATATTTCGTCCAACCCCGGACCTAAGGGAAAGAAAACGTTGGCTAAATACCCTTGTGGTGAATGCGAGAAGGCAGTAAAAAACAACCAGGACGCCATATTGTGTTGCAAGTGTGATAAGTGGTTTCATGCCAAGTGCCTTCATATGACCCGGCCTATATTCCAATACTACTTAAGTCGACCAGATATTGAATGGACTTGCCCCACTTGTGCGCTACCGCCACTCACAGACTCCTTCTTTGAAGAAACTGAGGAACAAGACTTGCTAAATCAAACAGAGAGTGATCAAGACGACTCAACGCTAGCACAAACAAATGCGGAACATACTCAGGGGGATGTTGATAATGATCAACTGGAACTATTCAGGAAATCACATAACAAGGATCTCTTAATCGCACACCTGAACATTAACAGTATCCAAAATAAATTTGAAGAGCTTACGGAAATTATCAGGAAATTGAACACTCAAATAATTTTCATTAGTGAAACTAAGATCGACGCGAGCTATCCTAATGCTCAGTTCAGCATCCCGGGTTTTTCGCTTTATCGCAATGACAGGAAAAAAGGCGGTGGCGGAATCTTGGCACTAATATCTACCTGTGTGGTTAAGTCACGACTCAAGCCTGATAGGAACTACAAGACTTTGGAAATCATTGCCTTCGAAATAAAAACAGAAGCGGACAATATGATAATCATCGGCATCTATCGTCCCCCGAGACCCCTCTGTGGTGAATATCAGACACTTCTTGAAGACGAGTTGAGCCATGTTTGTAACTGGGCGAGTCTTAAAAGTAACTTTGTGGTAATCACCGGAGACTTAAATTTGGATAGAATGCGTCCTGATAAGCCTGAAGGGAAATTACTCCTTGATTTGGAAATAGAGCAAGGCTTCGAATGTTTAATTACCAAGCCGACTAGAATAGAAAAGCGTGGCTCTATTATAACTGAGAGTTTGATAGATGTTGTGCTCACTAATAGACCGGAAGTCTTCCAGCGTTCTGGTAACTATCATCCCTGTTTAAGTGACCATCATCTTGTCTATGGTGTCTTAAAGCATAAAATAAATCTCAACAAAGCCAAGGTTATTACTTTTCGGAGCTATAAGAACTTTGATCGTGATCATTATAAACAACTTTTGTCCTCTGCCCCTTGGGATGTGGGGCAATTGTTTGATAATGTCGATGATCAGGTTTATGTATGGAACACTTTATTAAATGACATCTTGGATGAAGTGGCGCCCGTGAAAAAAATGCGCGTGCGTGACAAGGACGTTCCTTATATGACTTCGGACTGGAAAAACGCAATTAAGGCTAAACGCAAAGCAAATAATAAATACATGAAAAACAAAACTCCAGAGAACTGGGAAATGAGACGCATAGCTAGGAACGAGGCTACAAAGCAAAGAAGAAAGGCTATCAAATCATATTGGAGCAAAAAGACTGACGACCTTAAAACAATCCCAAGTCATTTTTCAGCACATTCAAACCATTTTTAGGATCTAAGGGCTGTGTCGAAAAGAATGACATCCATTTGAACGTAAATGGCAGTGTAATCACTGATCAGCAGCAAGTGGCCGAGGAACTGGTAGAATATTTTGCTACTGTAGCAGACGGTATTGGAGGCCAGGCAGCTCAAAAAAGTTCTATTCAGGACTTCGTGGACCATCCCTGTGTTCAAAGGATACAACAAGAATACAGTAACTACACTGAGAGCCTGGGCATCCAACCTGTCAAGCAGGGAGAAGTTCTAAAAGTGCTGGAATCGCTAGATGCGAATAAAGCTACTGGTACTGATTGCATCCCTCCCAAAGCTTTAAAAATTGGTGCTGAGGAACTGGCAAATCCGCTGACCACTCTATTTAACTCTTGTATAAGCAAAAGCGTGTGGCCCACAGACTGGAAACGTGGGGACTGGGCCCCAGTATTCAAAAGGACGACAGATTGGCAAAGGAAAACTACCGGCCAATTACACTGCTACCATGCACAAGTAAAGTTCTGGAAAAATTAGTGGGGGTACAAATAAACGGCTGTTTCAGCGACCGCATATACCTTAAATCTTCCGCTTATCGTAAAGCGCACAGTTGTGAAACAACATTAATTAATCTAGTGGAAGACTGGAGACTTGCAAGGGATCAACGTAAGGTCGTTAGTATATTATCTACAGACATGTCAAAGGCTTTTGACTCCTTGCATTCACCGTTATTACTGAGCAAGTTCAAAGCATACGGTTTCGAGAAGAACACTATCCAACTGCTAAACAGTTATCTCACCGACCGGAAATATCAGGTGAAGATTGGCCGTCACGTGAGTTCGAGTCGACTAGTAAACCGAGGCTGTCCTCAGGGCTCCGCTCTTGGCCCGCTGTTATGGAATGTGTTTCAAAACGATTTACCTTATGGTTTAAATGCGAATTTATCAATGTACGCGGACGACCACCAGATTTATCACATTGGTGATAATCAGGTAGATGTTACTTTGCAACTTAAAGAGAGTGCAAATCTGGCTACGCGCTGGTACGAGTCCAACCTCTTAGCTGGGAATATAAAGAAATATCAAGTCATGAACTCTGGCTTTGATCTGAATAACAGCAATATTTATGTTAACGGGGAGGAAATTAGAACAGCAGAAAATCTTGAATTACTAGGCGTGACTTTAGACTCTGATCTCAATTTCTCTAAACACATAGACTCTGTTTGTAGGAAAACTAGCCAACGAATAGGCGTTCTAATGAGATTAAGAAATCTAATTCCTATGGAGTGTAAATTAGTACTTTTTAAAAGTGCAATTTTGCCGTATTTAACATACTGTCACTTAGTATGGCATTTCTGTAAGGCCAGTGATACGCGTAAACTTGAAAGACTACAAGAAAGAGGCCTTAGAGCTGTTTTTAAGGACAACAACTCAAGCTACGAGAAACTGTTGGGCAAGGCCGTCTTACCTACACTACTAAATAGGCGCTTGCAAGACCTCTGCACTCTTATGTATAAGGTTAAGCACAAGCTTTGCCCCACTTATATATGCGACATTTTAGCAGACATTCTAATGGTTACAACCTAAGGCAATCCGACTTCACATTACCAAGATTTAATTCTGTAACTTACGGTAAACATTCTCTTAGATTTTTAGGCCCAAAGTTATGGAGCAAACTCCCCAAGAAATATAGAGACGTAGCATCACTAAACTGTTTTAAAAAATATATTAGAGAACTTGACTTAAGCAAACTTATCGATGATGGATGTAGGAGTTGCGGCCTGTGCTCTTCTTAAAGTAATTTTATTGTACATAGCCATATTTTATCGTAAAAATGATTTAGTAATATTATTGTATATAGTTTTTACCAATTCTTAGTATCTATCTTATATAGCTTTTATCAATTATTAGTATTTATCTATTTATTTATTTAATATTTTTCTGTTTATAATGTCCCCGTATTAGTAAGGGAGATTTCTCCCCAGCTAGGTGGTTTTATTGACATTTTAATAAAGTTTCTATTCTATTCTATTCTATGTCGATTCACTCGAAGACTAGCAAGAAGTCGGGTTTTAGAGTGCAGGAAATCAGCCTCCAACGTGACGGCAGAACACCTTGGTTTCGACTCGAGTATTTCGGTTGAGGGCCTAATGATCTTTGAGCATCTATCTCCAAGGCAACAAGCACTCTTTCAAGAAGCAAAGAAGCTTAAAGACGTCTATCAGTTCAAGTTCTGTTGGGCCAAAGGAGGCATGATATGGTTGCGCAAGTCGGATGACTCCGACATCTTCAAATTGCGGAATAGTGAAGATCTGGCAAAGCTGACAAAAAGCTTGCTCAAGCCCACACTAGCTCAGGCTCAGTCAGCTAAGTACTAATTATCTTGTTACTTTTTATTATAACTGGTAACAATTTCTCTAGTTTAGTATGAGCTCTCGTTCTACTAAAACACAATCTAAATCGAACAAAATTACTCTACAAAATGATTTGCCTTATTACGGCGTTAATATTAATATTGTTCACGGTCAATTCAATAATAGCCTTTCTGTCCCATTCACGTCCAAAAATACCTAGATAATTTACCTAGTCTTTACGATTTAGATATATTTAGCCTTAACCATAGTTCGAACCAAAGTATTGACCCTGATCTTAATACTGTTAGCAACCATGTTAGATGTCGATATTTTTCTCCCAACAGCTTTTATAAAACTAAAAACAATCTGGGTCTTGACCATCCGCCAAATTCTAGTTTTTCTCTCTTTCATAACAATATTTGTAGCCTCAAAAAGAATATAGAAAGTTTACAAACACATATTTTAGATGAACTTCAGTTTTCTTTTAGCATAATCGGAATTACAGAAACAAGAATTACCGATGCAAATCTAGATGGCTTCAATTACAACATTCCAGGTTATGTTTTTGAATTCGTTCCAACACCATTGTCGGCCGGCGGTTGTGGAATGTTCATACGTGACGACTATGATTACTACGTCGTTGAAAGAAATTCCAATGAAGCTTTTCAGTCATTATGGATCGAAATCATTGTTCCGGAAAAGAAAAACATATTTTGCGGCGTATTGTATAGGCAGCACAACAACCCAGATTGTTTCCTGAAATACATTGATGAAAAACTCGAATTATATACTTCAAAAGGCAACCCCGTCTTTGTTTTATCTGACACCAATATAGATCTACTTCGTATAAATAGCTGTAGTTATGCACATGACTTTTTCCTATCTTTACAAAGCTGCTCAATGCTCCCGAGCATTGACAAGCCCACGCGCGTGCACCGGGATTCCGCTACGTTGATTGATAATATTTTTGTGAACAATATTAGCAATCTAGTTTTGAGCGGCAATTTAATAACTGATCTAAGTGATCACTTTTCCCAGTTTTGTATTATGAGTTCTATGGCTATAAATGAAAAAATTTATAAATATAAAATTCGGGATTATTCTCACTTTAACGAGAGACTATTTAATAATGATCTTCTTCACATTGATTGGTCATCTTTAATCGAGCACGAACGAAATGACCCTAATAAACTATTTTCTTCTTTTTATAATAAAGTGAACAAACTTGTTAATAAGCATGCACCTCTAAAAACCTTATCTAAAAGAAAAATCAAACAATTTTCTAAACCATGGATAACAAAAGGAATTAAGACAGCCATACGAATAAAGAATGAACTTTTTAAATCGAATAATTTTGACACATACAAATTATACAGAAACCGCATTATATCACTGACTCGGTTAAGTAAAAAGTTGTATTACGATTCTTATTTTAATTATAATGTATCAAATATGAAAAAGACATGGGAAGGGATCCGCGATTTAATTGGGCGTCACAAAAAGTCTCGAAAATCTATTAATGCTTTGCGGGCTAATCGGTTTTCTCCATTAATCCACGCGCCCTCGAAAATGGCAAATATTTTAAATTCTCATTTTGCTTCATGTGGCCATCGCCTTGCAGCTAAATTACCGCACTCCGAAAAACACTTCTCTGACTATCTTACTGGCCAAAACGGCTTTTCAAATCTTGTAGGTTCGTTTGTTTTTCATCCTGTCGAACCTATAGAAGTAACATCGGAGATTCTCGCCCTGCCATTTAACAAATCATTTGGCTTGTATTCGTGTCCCATCCGAGTGTTAAAGTGCGCAATGCATATCTTGTGTAATCCTTTGACCGAAATATTCAATATTTCTATCGAGAGTGGTGTCTACCCTCAAAAACTTAAAATAGCGAAAATTATTCCCATATTCAAATCTGATGATGAAACTGACCCCAATAATTACCGCCCAATATCTCTTTTGTCCATTTTTAATAAAATCTTTGAAAAGCTTATGTATAAAAGGCTCAAATCCTACCTTGAGAATAACAATATTATTTGCAAGTCACAGTATGGCTTTCGTGAAAACCATTCAACCGAACATGCAATTTTAGATATAATAAACAAAATTCAAACAAATATGGATAAGAAACTGTATTCGTGTGGCGTATTTATCGACCTAAGCAAAGCATTCGATACTGTTGATCATGACATTTTGTTGGGAAAATTGCATCATTATGGGATAAGGGGGGTAATTAACTCATGGTTCTCTTCCTATCTTAAAGGCCGTTTTCAAACCACTGAAATTCGTAATAACATCTCTGATAAACAAGAAACGCTATGTGGGGTTCCTCAAGGGTCTGTCCTTGGCCCGCTTCTCTTTCTGATCTATATTAACGATATTTGTAATTCTTCTAATATCTTAAACTTTTTTCTCTTTGCTGACGATACTAACTTATTGTACGCGGATAAAAAATTAAAAAACTTAGAAACAATACTAAACAGCGAGCTAGTTAAAGTATGTGAATGGCTTACAGCAAATAAACTTACATTAAATTTAAAGAAGTCTAATTTTGTTATCTTTCACCCGTCTCAGAAGAAAATTGATCATCAACCTGCGATTAGACTCTTTGATAATAACTCCCAACGTTGGATACCTCTTGACAGTAAAAAATACGTTAAATATCTTGGAGTACTAATCGATAGTAATTTGAATTGGAAGCAACATATTGATCATGTCGCACTAAAAGTTAGTAAAACTGTTGGCATTATCTCTAGGTTAAGACACTCCGTACCATTTAGTGTCTTGACCAGTCTCTACAGATCTCTAATTTTGCCTTATTTGTCTTATGGTATCGTCGCTTGGGGACGTGCTGCAAAGCTGTATACCAACAAATTACTTACTTTACAAAAGCGTGCATTAAGATTAATGCATTTTAAGCAAAGGCAGTGTCACGCCATTCCGCTCTTTGTATCGTCTAATCTTCTGCCTGTTCATATGATTTATTTTGAAAAAGTAGCAAGTTTGATGTATGACGTTAATTGTGGTACTGCCCCTGTTTTGATACAAAATCTTTTCACAAAAACAAGTAATGTGCATAACTATAGTACCCGATCTGCCACTAAGGGGAACTATCAAATCCAGCATTCAAGGCTTGAGATACAAAGACTGGCATTTTCTCGATCTGGTCCAGTCATATGGAATAGTTTGCCAGAAGTGCTGCGTAATCAAAACAAAAGAAAATTCAAACAAAATTTACAAGTGTCACTTACTAATTTACTCAAATCTGAAGATGACTATATTGGTGTTTCTGAAGTAATTACGAGATTGCCTAAATCCTCTTTTCTGCCTTAAGTTCATTTTAACAAATGCTATTAATTGATTATAATTCATTATTTGCATTTCGTTACTTAACTTCTATCTCTTTGCTTTTTTTCGCTTTTTTTTCTCTTTTCTTAAAAACATCAACTTTCTGTAACTGATAAATTAGGAGCTGCCAAACCTATATGTAGATATATTTATATATTTAAAGTAGCTTCCCGCCTCGATTAGCTTTTGAGCTATTTTGCGGGTTCAGCTTTCAAAATGTATTTAAGTTTATTGTGTAATAAAATGTTGTTGTTGCTGTACAACTGGTTGCAAATAAAAGCTTTAAAAAGAATACTGTATCTGTAAAACGGCGTTCGCTAATATCATTACCGAGGACGGCATCTACAAATAAGTATAATGGATAGGGCGTGCTCATGAGAACAAACACGACCAGCGACCAAATCACCATTTTAGTTGCACTTCGAGTGCGATGCATTCTTGCGCGTTGTTGCTGCTCAGTCAAGTTCGGGAACGCTTCAATGCTGCGAAGTTTTCTGAAAATATTGATCCCCAGTACGACTATAGATCCATACAGCGAGAGCACTACAGCGAGAGCACACAAGAACAGCTTAAACGCCTCTTTTTTCGAAGAATAGCACATGTTTTTTGGTACATTCGCCAGGTAGAGGAAAGGAGAATAGGTTAAACCTGGTATGATCCAGCATAATGCGAGACGCAAAGGTAAAGGGCATTTCTTGTATTCTTGCCTCGGAAGAACTGCACTGACACCGCGATATCTCTCGTATGTGATGAATAACAGTGTTAATGGAGAAATCCCATACGAAAAGCAAGATAATAGACAAACAGCTTACAAGTTGCGAGTCCTAGCTTTCCGTCACAAGTTGCCATTTGTTAGACCCAGTCATTACCGGCACTAGTAAACCAATGGCGCTCATAAAAGCCATTACTATGTCTCCAAAGCACATGTTCACAATAAAGTAGTTCATACTTCGCCTCATGGTCTTGTTTTTGTAGACGGGGTAGATGATGAAGCCATTCAGTAGAATTGCTAGTATCAAGACGACAACACATCCAACAACCTTGAAGATAGTGGACGTTTTCTGCTGTACATCTTCCAATATTGAACTCTCGGTTATGTTTTCACCGTACGAGTTCAGGCTGGAACGCTCCATTAGTACAGAGACGTCTAGCTTGAAGAGAACGTTTAAAGGAATAACAACTCAGTATGCGTGCATTTGTACACGAGTTGTTATGTCTATAAAAATGATCTCTATAATGGCCTTTTATGGTAAGCTATCAAATATATTAAAACCTACTTATCGTCCATGCCCTGGAGGAAGGAGCAGATCTTTAATCTTCGACATCAGGCCCGTAGCTCACGCCCTTGGCGGGGGGTTCGTTGTCTTCATTTCGTTCGTTTTTATATAATGTGTGTTTGTGTATATGCTGGAAAGCTCTAACCGCCAGTTGTCACTTCATTGTTTAGTACAGGCCCAGTCGTTACTTTCGTTTCTTTCTATAGTGCGTCGTTGCGTTACTAGTGAAATGTCACAGGTCTTTTTTGAGATACACCGGAAGTCGCGAATCGTAATGCATTATGGTCTAGCTTCGGAGTTCATTTTGAACTCCACTGGGAAAAGCTGCCCATTGCCTTGGTGATTTGTTTGTACCGAAGCTAGACCATTACGATCCCCGACTTCCGGTGTATCTCAAAAAGGCCTATGCACCGCGTGCGCCTTGAATATAACTACTTCCGGTGTATCTAAAAAAGGCCTATGCACCGTGCGCCTTGAAGAGAATTACTTCCGGTGTATCTCAAAAAGGCCTATGCACCGCGTGCGCGTTGAATATAATTACTTCCGGTGTATCTCAAAAAGGCCTATGCACCGTGCGCCTTGAAGAGAATTACTTCCGGTGTATCTCAAAAAGGCCTGTGCACCGTGCGCCTTGAAGAGAACCACAATAGTTGACTGTGTAGTGTACGAGTCTGTTTATACTATCTTTTACGGATTTAATTTATTAAGGTTTGTACTTAGCTTTCTTCTTTTTATTTATTGTTTTGGATTGACGAATAAAGTCAGCTATCAGCGTGCGTGGTTTGACAACTTGGACACTACAGATCTGTTTTTGATAAAGAAGACCAAGGTATCTCGCTAATACCAGTATTGGATAAGCACATAGTTCTTGACGAAATATGTTCGTATTCTCACGGAAATCATAAACGGAAGACAGCAACACAGCGGGTTTACCTTAATATCATGACATCACTATGAAAAGGAGAAAAGAAAGGCGTTTTATCATATAAACACCAATGAAATGCCGGTGATCTCCCGCGCGAAAACTTGACATGTCATTTTCACATGTTAAATAAAATATTAATTGATTGATTAATATAGACAGATTTATTGTGACGTCAGTCCCAGTCACACCTCATTGACGTTTACGTTCGTTTTGGAGGCTCTACGCAGGTATTTAAAAATGAGTGGATTGCTGTGTGGCAAACGGCTCATTAGCACACATATTTTCACCAAAATGAAAATTTAACTACGTCCTTACAACTGAATGTTAAACCTTCAAATTTTCAGAGTAGGTTTCATTTGCTGTCCGCTATTCATATTCAGTCTGATTATTGTCGAGCTCCTTCAAACATCTGAATCTAGACCCTGGTTATGCAAATCAGCCCAAACTGTAAACATGAAATCCCCCTATTCGTTCATTCAGCCATCGTTGACGCTAGTTTCCCTTTCGTAAACCATCGTTGCCTTTTAGAACGGTCGTTGCCATTTCTCTGAACGGTCGATGCCTTTTCAGAAAGGTCGTTGCCATTACTGATCCCTTGAGATAATTAGTAATTATCATTCATATAGCTTCGTTCTATAGATGCTAATGAAATATAGTACAAATCCAATTAAAAAGCACCTCCAACCCAGTGAATTCACTCGTAGCGCACTGGTTAGGGTTTGGGTTTGGGAAAAAAAAAAAAAAGAAACATACCAGCGTCCAATCGCAGGCAAGTAAAACAAATCCCCTTGTTCTTAGCAAATCAGCATTCAGTAATTTTGCCCTGTATATTATAATATATTGTAACCAAATCTCAGTTGAGTAGCCCGGGTGAGTGACCATCAAAAAAGGCGTTTAAAGATCAAAGTCAATTCCCAAAGCAACCTTTTTGAAATAGGTGTATACGGACTACAGAAAAACGCCCCGAATATAGCGCAGCTGTTTATTTCACTTATACTAAGTAACATACCAAGTCGGAAAAAGCCCATGCGATATTTTCGTTTGAATTTGATAAATGAGTATTAAACTTCGTTTGTAGATTATTTATTTCGAGATTTCAACTCGTATTATTCTAATATCGAATGAAAACAATAACGAGTGACTAACAAGGGCTCTTGTTGCTAACATTGGAAGGTTGCTCACACTTATATCCAGGGAAACTCGCTTTCTTCCCAAGATTTGCCGAAAAACCTGCCGAAAATCCTTAAGGAAGATAATATAAAAGCAAGGGCTTGCTGTACAATTGGTTGAATATAAAGTTTTAAAAAGAATATTGTATCTGCATAACGTGGTTCGCTAATATTGATCCCGAGAGCGACCCCTACAAAGCAGTATAACGGAAAGGGCGTCGTCAAAAGAATAAACACAACCAGCGAACAAATGACCATTTTAGTTGCACTTCGAGTGCGTTGAACTCTTGCGCGCTGCTGCTGCTCCGTCAAGTTCGGGAACGCTTCAATGCTGCGAAGTTTCCTGAAAATCTTGATTCCAAGCACGACTATAGATCCATATATTAACACTGTCACTGCAGCGAGAACATAAAGGAACACCTTAAACGCCTCGTTTATGGGAGCATCGCAGATGTTATTTGAGATAATCGCCAGGTGGAAAAAAGGCGAATTCATCAATCCTGGTATGATCCAGCACAATGCAAGACGCATTGATAAAGAGAATTTCTTGTATTCTTGTCTTGGTAGAACTGTACTGACACCGCGGTATCTCTCGTATGTGATAAACAAAAGTGTTAATGGAGAAACCTCATACGTAAAACCAGATACAAAATAAAATAACTTACAAGTTGCAAGCCCTACGTTTCCGTCAAGTTGCCAATTGATAGACCCTGCCATAACCGGCATTAGTAAACCAACAGCGTATGTCAAAGCCATTACTATGTCTCCAATGCACATGTTCACAATAAAGTAGTTCATACTTCGCCTCATGGCCTTGTTTTTGTAGACGGGGTAGATGATGAAGCCATTCAGTAGAGTTGCTACTATCACAACAACGACACACCCAACTACTTTGAAGATACTTGACGTTTTCTGCTCTACATCGTTCAAGATTGAACTCTCGGTTATGTTGTCACCGTACATGCTCAAGAAGAAACGCATTAGTATCGTAGACGTCTAGCTTGAAGAGAACGTTTTCGAAAGGAAGAAAAGCTAAGCATGCATGCATTTATTAGGGTGCTATACAGTTATTTGAGTGTTAAGTGATGTCTATAATGATCTTTTATGGTAATACGCTATCACGTTATTAAAACCAACTGATCTTCGATGCCCTGGAGGAAGAAGCAGATCTTTAATCGTCGAGACATGAAATGGAGAAAAGTCGCCTAAACAAACAGTGGGACGTAACACGGTCAATTTTGGTTATTCGCATTAAGCAGAGCGTCAAGGTATATATCGCAAAGTGTTGAGGTATATAACGCAAAGCGTCGAATGAAATTGCCTATATTTTCAATAGAAATTATTTGCATTCCAGCATGCTTTGCCGTTGGCTTGCCTAGTTCTTATACGGACCATTACTTAACAACCTAGATTATTATTTTGCTCATTTCTTTGATTTCACTGCATTTAAGGTACCTAAATTAACCCTCCTTTACACTGCTCCTTTAATTTGAAAGAAATAACACAACATGGTCTTAATCATCCATGATGCAACAGAAAGTGCGAATTCGTCTATTACATCATCTCTACAAACACATTGAATTGAATTCAAAATTTATTTTCGTTCTGAATGCAGATGTTATACCGATGAAATAGTTCTCTTTTCTAAAAATACGTTATTTTTATTGCTATTATCTACTATAATAAATATTTCATTGCTATAACGCTCGCTGAATATTCAAACTCATAAGCGAGATTTACTTGTGACAGCGGCTATTCCTTCCTTGAGCATGCGCAGTGCAAGTGTGACGTAATGCTTCTCGCTATTGAATCCCATGAAGCCGATCCTCCAGACCTGCAAAAAACATAAACAATACAACTTGATATTTAAAGGATGATTAAGGCTAAATTTAAACGTCGAATGTCGTCCTAATTCAGTCGTGCTCAATAGACCTATTCGGCTTGGGCGTAATGTTTTCCCATTTCAGATCACGATGCATTGTTTTGGAAGTTATAGCCTGCTAGTAGCGAAAAGTGTCGGATTTGAAAACGGCAAATTACCAGACCAAACTTTTAATGCCGATGAAAAAGAATAAAATCTCAAAGTTACTAGCCACCCCCCTTTTCGCACAGTTCTGGTTTAACCTTTAGATAAATCTGTAGTATATCCTTTGCTCTAGCTGTACCAGCCACTTCCCTCCCTATACGGTCTGCACCAACCACTGGATTAGTAAACTAATTTTGGTGTCATTTGGCCAGATACGTTTTTCAAAACCATGGCCGTAGCTAGCGGAGGGACAGCACAGTAAACATTTTAGTATTTTCATTGATCTAATAGTGCGAATATAAACAATCCATTCATTAGCATAATCATTCTGGTTCCGACTGCCGCAGCCAGGCCACCTCTCGACGCCTGTGTGCGGGCACGCGGGTGGCCTTTCTTGGTGGGATTGGTCTCTTTGTGCTCACCCGATCTGGCGGGGTTCCTTGTTTTTGTTGTTGTTGTTGTTTTTCCCTTCCCCTCCCTCCCTCCCTCTTTCTTTTTTCCGTCCTCGCCTTTTTGGGCTCCGCCAGGTCTCTTCCCATAACTTAATAAGAGCACAATGAGATCAATGAAAATGGTTTACTATCAACATCTGGCGAAAAACCTGATTGTCCCCCCGGAAATACAAAGGATGACCAAGGTTTGCCCCACACCCGACAAAACATTCTAGCTACGGCCTTGCCGGAAATGTGAGATAAAACTAACTTCCTGAGAATGCGCATCGTTTCAACCAAACAACAAAGGCCCCATTCTCGTACCCAGAGCTCCCCAGCTCGTCTGCTTGCAGGGGAGGCTCTGGGGACATCCATTTGAGGGCCGTCGCTGATTGGTTGATTTTGAGCTTTGGAGCATGCGCTGAAAATCTTTCTCTCTGCGGCTCTGTATTAAATCTCGCGCCATGCGTCAGTAACTGTCACCAGAGCCTCCCCCGCGAGGATACAAGCCGGGGAGCTCTGGGTTCGAGAATGCAAAGGCCTCAAATGGCCGTCGCGAGAAAATCGAAAATATTATAGTGAAAATCTTACGGTTCATCTCTGGGTACGATGACAAGCCAGAATATTACAAAATACTTCTACTACCATCTTTTATTGTAATTTAAAACATTTTTGTATAATTGTGAATTGACCGCTCGGTTACAACATATCTAATCATTCCAAAATATTTTATCCTCTTAAATCTTACGTTTTATTTTAATATACATACATATCAAAAAGTACACTTCTTACAATACTTTGTCACCAATATTTGAAAATAAAACTTTACCAATATGTTAGGTTTTTAACTATCCTTATATAATTTATGTACAACTAAAACCTTGTAACCTTCCATTGCACGAAATGCTATCCAAAAATATTCATAAAGATCTTCATAAACATCTTCAACAAAAGTATATCCCAGAAAAGAAACTATTGTACATAAAAAAGTAGTTTGACCAAGCTAATGTATATCGAGTTCGTTGAGAGGACAAACCTTCCATTCTTATCTAAACATCTTCACAAACATCTTCATAAACTTCTTCAACAAAAGTATATTCCAAAAAAAACTATTGTACAGAAAAAGTAGTTTGACCAAGCTAATGTATACACCGAGTTCCTTGAGATGACTAACTTGCACAAGGGGTCCGTGCGTTTTAGCATTAAGTCCCTTTGACAACCACAAACAGTAGGGAATGCTGACCGCAATATAAGATGGTACAGTATGTGAAAATCAGTGCAGTGGCACCACGTCATAAAGTTGGGGTCAAGAATGCCAACTACATAATACTACCAAACGAGATTTCTGTGAGTTTCTTGCTCCATAATTTATGTTTTTGCACTCAAGTTCTCCTTATCATATAGTTGGGCCAGTTTGAATATAATTAAGGTCATCAGAATCAAGATAGCTTTGTTGCACGGGTATTCAAAAAGAACATATCTGACGTATATTAAAAAAGCCCATCTTTCCACAAAGATGCAGGTAAATCAATTTAGTACGTTTAAGGTAAAATGATTTTCAGTAATGATTTTCAATCGATATCAGGATGAAGAAAAGAAACTAATGCCAAGCCATTTAAGTGCATATCTTGAGAGGAGAGAAAGTGGCTGAAAGTTTTGATTGAACAAATAAGAATGAAATTGTGTTTCCATATCTTTTAAGGTTTACGAGATTATGCAAATTTGATGACGTGGCGAGAGGTAGAAAATATGCAAGCTATAATATCAGCCAGTGTGATTATAATAAAGTGACTTTTTGCATGAATAACGTGTATCTGGCATCTATATCATTGTGTATAAAAACTGCTGGTATAGGAAGATGTGTTGACAAGATAGAAAGTTCTGTCTTGAACAATACCTCTTGCCACGTCATCAAAACCTAATTTGCATAAATCTCTGATCTCGCAAATCTCGTGAATCAAAAAAGGTATCGAGACAGAATTTCCGTCATTGTTATTTGTTCGCAAGCAGAACTTTGAGTCCATGTTCTCTCCTCTCAGTGGTAATATTCACTTTAACAGTAGTCCAGTTCTTATCAAGCCAGCTATTTACTAGTCCAGAGTTTAGATAGACCTTGTGGCCCTTCACTGTAAGTAAAGGATCCTTTCTCTGACTAAATTGCAGGTATTATGCTACTTTTTTTAAACTAAGGCTGTTTGGCCCAGAAGCTAGACTACAACATGGATGTAACTAGGTTTCTGATTGGCCAGTTGACTGGACATGATCCAGAGCCTCTTTGAACAGCCGTAGGACTGAAGGGACATTCTCTTTGCGGCTATTGAACCCCATTACCCCAATACGCCACACCTAAGAACAGTTTAAAATGTGAAAATTATTAGGTATGGTAAATCATAAGACACATTTTTTCAATAGTCCAGTTTCAAATTTTCTGCTCTTGCTGAATAGCCATCAACGGCGCATAAATGGAGTGGGAGCCTCGCGATTTGAAGTCGAAAAACTTGCGAATACGAACGAGTCCGAAAGGTTTTCTCAAGTTTGTCTATTGTCTCAATTCAAGCTTCTTTAGTTTCTCGTCGGTATTCACAAAATTGAGGCTCCAACTGTATTTATGCGCCGGTGATGCCTATTCAGCGGTAGATCAGTGAATTCAAAACTGGACTATTGTGTGGATGGATTTTTATCAACTTGCTGAATTCAAAAGGTCACGAAACCCTGGAAGAGTTTATGAAAGTCTAAACAACGAACACGTATGGTTTATGATAAAGATGAGTTGATGGACTGAACATTAAGCAGAAGTAACGGAAAGCTGCAGAGTTTCCCAACACTGATTACATTTCAGTTATTTCTAACGTTTTGATTATTGTAAGTGGTAAATTATTATATCAGAATTCAGGGTGGCGCATTGGCATGCAAGAGTGTGCAATAACTAAACAAATTACTGTCAGTATTTAACAATTGTATTATCTTAACTATGCCCACAATGAAATTAATATTCCAACAGATAAGATTATAAACTATGCTGTGGAATTTGTAGCTCATTAGTTAACAGCCGCCTTTACCACGTAAATCCATGTCTTCCAAATGGGAGAAAAGACGATCTAGCAACGAGCTGAAACATTCCATGTTGAAGTCGGGGAAATACGAGGCACAAAAGTCCTCAACATTGTTGCGTTGCAAGTTTTCTATTTGCCGCTCGTTTTTCATCAAATGCACAACGTTTTTATTTTGATGGTCACACATGCGAGCCCAAGGCTGATTTTGCGCCATAACATCTCATTTCTACCGACCAATCTATTTGTGTTCAAAGAAAAACGAGCAACAAAGCCAGAATTTCTGGCTCAAAGTAGACCCGCGCTCTCTACTTCGCGCAACAGGTTTTTACAACCAACTTGAAACAAATGTTTGCACGACAAATTCCTGCGCGAGTGAAAAACGCGCAACATCGATCAAAAACATGCAACGCAACAATGTTGCGCGACAAGTTGAGGTATTTTGCACCTCGATTTCCCCGACTTGAAACCGTAAGAGCTCTGCTTAAAAAAACTTGTGGGTTTGTCTAGATCATTACGGATAAAGAAGGCTAGAGAAGCTTTTAAAGGAAATTATTTTAGTTTTGGAAGAAAAGCTCTTACGTCATCGGTATGGAATGTTTTTGCGCGTTGCCCAGACGTGTTTTGTCGAATTGGGAACAAGGGAACCGGCGCGAAAAAGAACAACTGTTTACTCATGCTACTGAATGTGGTTAAATTACTTTAGGCATTCTTTTATAAGCATATTTTTCGTTATTGTTTATGTTGTAATTAGAGTAAGAGTAAGATTACCCTGCTAGCAGAGGTTTTTACTGACAGTCTTTTGTTAGCTAGCAAAGTTGTTCGCGTGTCTGGTATGTCGCGTGGTTGTCTTGACTAGACACGCGAACAACTTTGCTAGCTAATAAAAGACTGACAGAAAAAACCTCTGCTAGCAGGGTAGAGTAAGATTAATGACATACCTTTCCTACTGTGGGTCCCATACCACCAACAATTTCAAAGTGATATCTGGAAGGGGTAAAAGAAGGATTTGAATATTCTGGCCCTATGAAATAATAAAGTAGGGATTTTGCCCCCTTTCTGAACAAAGCAATGTTCCAATGAAGCCAATACCAACTTACTTCTCCATCAAGTAGTCCAGAACCCCTTTCCATTTGGAAAACCTTCTGGAATTGAAATAGTGTTGACGGTTGGCAAGCGAAGATTCTGAAATGAAAAAAGTCAAGACATACATGAATGTAGACACACAAATAGAGAGTTAAGCTACTATTGCAATGTATACAATAATGTATATTATCAACTATTTAAGATCTTACTTTGTCTTCCACAAACATCTTGAGTCCCATGTCCTCGATTCCTTTCCAGAACAACTCAGAATTCTCTTCGTGGCGTTTCCAGTAGCTCTCTAGCCCCTAACAATTCACAGCAGAATATACTTTAGAGGTAAAGTCAGGACATATTTGAAAAGGAGCCACAATTATTGCCAGAGTTTGTGTACATGTATATAGTGGCATACTTAAATATACAATTATTTTGAGTGGTATACATATATATACCCTATTTACGTGCTTATTTAATTTTCCAGCCTTTCACTGAGCACAAATCACAATAATTTAACAATTATTATTCCTAAAGCCCAAATGGACTCTGAGTCTCAGACGCAGATGAGGACGAGAGAGGAAAATTGTTTTAGTCAAATCACACTAGTAGGTCAATTTGTATAGCCAAAAACGTTTACTGGTCTGGTCATCTGCCATTTTCTGGCTTTCAAATCAGACATTTTTCGATACTAGTAGGTTATAACTTATAGCCTACTAGTAGCTCGACCAATCAGAATGCAACACTGACAATAGACCACTAGGAAGTGGGATTTGACTAATGCTCAATATACTGAATGGTTTTCTTGCATTCTGATTGGCTGTATTCTCTGTGGCATCATGTATAAACCTTGTATACATACTTCTTCTGTCAGCATGGCTAAGCTCTCCCTGAGGGTGTAGAGGGTTGATATAGGCGCAGTGTGATGATAGCGCCTTGGATTCTCGTCACATCCCCAATAGTTGCCCAGCTCTAGTATGTCCAGATAAAATGACGGAACCTTTGTCTTTCTGTTCCTTACTCTTTCACTAAAATTAGAAGAAAAACAAAGGAATTGAACAATAATAACAATAGTAAAAAAATAATTATAACTTTAAAACATTTAAATGAAATTCAAGGAAAACAAAACTTTGAAAGGAAATAACATGCATGAGAACATTTCAGCATGCAAGCATTTTGTGAACAGCTTGTGATTACATAAAATGTATGTGTACTAGTGCTCACACTGTCCAGGAAAATGTACAAGTGTTTCCTTGTTGTAATGTTTATATATAGTATTTAAAATACTAGAAAAAAAATTCAACCACATGATTGCAGCTCAATCAACAGGGCTTCTGTAAGTGCTCAAATACCGTAGAAATATTGGTATGACTAGTTTTACGGGAAAACTAGGTGGTCTGCGTCGGCGGAGACGTGAACATGAACAACAACAACCAAAGGTTGAGATTTATGTTAAACGCTGTGGAAAAATGGTGTTTTGCTGATGTTTCGAGCGTTAGCCCTTCCCCCTACCAAAATCAGGTATATTTGAGGTATACCCCAAATATACCCGAGGTATCACTACTGGAGAGAAACCTGTGATTTTCCTGTGAAAAAACCTGTGAATTCAGAAAACCTGTGAAAAAAACCTGTGATTTTATTTTGGACCAATTTCAGACAGATGAATGTCTTACAACAAACCTGTGAAAAACCTGTGAAATTATATACCTGTGAAAATAACCTGTGAAAAAACCTGTGAAAATATAATTGAACAATTCCTGTGAAAAAACCTGTGAAAAAACCTGTGATAATATTTTTATTAGTTTTGCCTAGATGACTAGTTAGAGAAACCTGTGAAAAAACATGTGATAATAGTTTCAAGTTACTTTTCCCTAGAAACTTGTGAGATTAACTGTGAAATACCCCTGTGAATTTTTTTGGGTCAGAAATAAGTATGATTTTATGAATCCTGTGATTTATTTTTCCAGAAACTTGTGAGATAAACCTGTGAAAAACCTGTAATATTTTTTGGTCACAAACTAGCAAGATTTTCAGAATCCTCTGATTTCATTTTCAATATCTTTTTAAAATTTTGATCCCTTAAGCAAAAATAATGGAGAGGGTAGGTGGATTACTCACAGTTTGGAATGATTTTAGAGGTGATAGAGTGGATTTCACATGACTGTCATGAGTAATTCACAATTATTTTGTAATTATTCCCATATTTTATCCAGAAATGGTATTGTGGTTGGTTTCACGACAGTCATATGAACACCACTCTAAATTCCTGGAGTTTCAATTACAGCACTGGACCATTGGCCAACTCACTAGCATTATTATCTGCATTATAAGAATTTGTTTGTTTTTGAACATGCATTAAAATTGCAGGCTGCATCTTTTTGTGCATTAAAAATTTGCATTCAATTATCAATTAATAAATTAATTATTTAATTAATTGAATGAAATTTAAGAAGCTATACAGTATTAGGAGCAATATGGAAGCCATCTGATCCTGACCATTGTCACTATTTTTTTGCACAGAATCCTCAAATCCCTGCTATTTGCATCCTTTTTCCATGACAATAACCCCCGGAGGGTCCTTGAAGGTTAAAATGGTAGGGATGACCGTCTGGAAGCCAGAATTTCCACCCTAAAATAATACCTGTTAGAAAAAAATTGACTCCCTAAAAAATGCTGCTCAGCTCTAAAATACAAAAAACAATAAACATCCTACCGACCGAAGGACAGACAGACCTCTCTTTTTTGTGACCACTAACAATATTCTGACAAAATTTGATATTTGCTAAAATATAAAAATTCAAAAAATTCAACCACTTTCATAGGCCTGCCAGCTCTCTAGATCTTCCCGGATTCTCCAGGATCTTTAACAAATTTTCCATTTTCCAGCATCAAATCTCCAGGATTTTCATTCATATATAAGGGTACAAAAAAGTTAATGGAAGTCCGCGCCTTCGGTAAAGATTCGGCAAGCGTTCGGACGTTTTCGGATTCAGAATGGTTTCGGGAAAGACTCGGGGGAACGAGATCAGTTCCGACGAGTTCTCCAGATTTCAGAACTTCTGGGTTTGACAGGTGGAATGCACTTCTAGGTAAACTAAAATTTTGGTACTGTGAAAAAATATAACATAAAATTGTGTGCTTGAGCTCGAAGTAAAGTAAGTAAGTAAGTAAGTAAGTAAGTACTTTATTAACGTCTCAAATCTTCTAGCCGTGCACGAGTGCACTACTAATCGGGGAGACGGTGCACTAGTGCACTAGTGTGTATTAGTATTGTGAGTTCTGTGACACTGAGGTTGGGCAACTTCCGACGGTCCTAGTGGTTCTTTAACGTCCCTCTGGTTCCGGTTAGTGTAGTGTATGTGAGAGACGGGGCCTACGGTTTAACGTCCTTATCCGAGAAGACGCGAAGGTCTAACCATTTGCAGATGTTAGAGCAAAGGCAGCACCTTCTCCTCAATTATTAGAAAAAGACCCTGAGTGTTGGCCCGGCCAGGGTTTGAACTCCCAACCTCCCGAACATAAGCCCGGCGCTCTACCACTGCGCTAACCGGTCGTCGGTAAACGAAAAGTTAACGAAAAACTGGTCTTTTCCCAGATCATCAAAGACAGGCATAAACGTGACAAAAAAAACTTTTACACCTTTAAAAGAGCCTTCAAAAAGCTTCAGTCGTTTAGCAGTTCAACCCACCTTTTAAATATGCTATTTTTGCGACATTGTGACACTTCCTTTCATAATTATGAAGAGGAGCAACTGAAAGAAGAAGACTGAAGAAAGACTGTGTGGGCGCCATGTTTGATTCCTTTCACCACAACACAGGCATCCCGAGCGTGTGATCACGTGACACCAGTACTCTATTTTCATTGGTTACTTCTTGGAAAAAAGGCGGGAAAATCGAGGCATCCGCGGCAGAGTGGTGAAATCACAGGCGATCCAAGCTCTAGTCATGTGGGGTACTGTGAAAGAAACATGCAACGTTGTCGCTGTAAAAATTATACGTAAATGTAAATATTGAAATAAAATCATGTGACATCTCCTCGGAATGTTGTAGTTGTCAAATAAAGTGCTCCTGGAGCGATTTTATTGCATTTTGGGTGTTTTTTGTGCCTTTTTCTTAATACCCCTACCGTTTGTTATAATAGATTATAACATACGGTAGGGGTATTAAGAAAAAGGCACAAAAAACACCCAAAATGCAATAAAATCGCTCCAGGAGCACTTTATTTGACAACTACAACATTCAAGGAGATGTCACATTTACGTATAATTTTTACAGCGACAACGTTGCATGTTTCTTTCACAGTACCCCACATGACTGGAGCTTGGATCGCCTGTGGTGAAATCGCTCGTTTTCGCCTCCAGAAACAGTGGGCGAACTATGGTTTTCAGTCTTGCCTCTGCTGTGTCAACATTGAAAAGAAACTTAGAAGCTACAACGTAGATAGGCAAGTATTTGTTTATTTTAATATATGATTAAGTTTATTATGTTTTGTTGTTACGTTTGAAACTTCATCGTGTAAATAGAGGATATTACATGGCCGCGCGGAGATACGAATTTTATCTTCGAGTGTTGAAAATTTATCTCACGAGTGAGCGCAGCGAACGAGTGAGATACATTTTTAACACGAGCAGATAAAATTCGTATCTCCAAGCGGTCATGTAATGTTCTGTTTATTATATAAAGCCTAAACATCAATGAAATACCAAATTCAAATTTTATTTGAGTTAAGCTTAAAAATCGAGCATTCAGCAAAGGCAAGTGTGACATTTTCACATGTGAAAATAACATGATATTTTCACGTGTGAAGATATCAAGTTTTCGCGCGGAAGATCAACTGCTATTTCATTGGTGTTTATATAATAAAAACCCGTACAGTGTCTGCCATCTCTGTCACAGCTAAGTTTCATATTAAACGTTGCGTTGTAAACTTACTTTTTTAATATCTCTATGCACCAAAGTGCATTTCAAAGTGTATTTTGTTTCAAACTCGCAAACTGGCGAAAGCCGAAGGTCAAGTAAACAGCAAGTAAAAGAAACCGTTCTGCATTTTGTGAGTTTTTTCAATAATTTCTTCATGAACAAGCTCTAGAACCAGACGAAAGGCGCAGGGATGTCAACTCTTCTGGTTTGGTCAGGAGTGTCAATATTTTTTGCTTAGTTTACCGGGAAAACATCAAGAAAACTGCCATACATTTACTGAATTTTCTCTCGGGAGAATTTCAGGAAATTTCGCCATTTGAAAGCGCTCTCCAAATATTATTGGGGTTGACGTCCCTGAACGTGTGGTAAATGTTTAACGTTGTTAAGGCACATAGCCAGGAATTTTTTTACAAGTACGGATGTCATAGAAGTAAGCAGAGCTTTTGATTTCTGAACCATGTATCATTTGCCACCAGGAAAGGTAGACATGTGCATTCTGGTCTACATTTACTTAGCTAAAACGTACAGTGTAGCTGTAGGTGCCTGGAAAGCTAGCCGTCTACCAAGACTGTGCTTATATAAACTAATTTCTACTATTGCTGAAGCAAGATATGTTCATTGCTTGCATCCACACAGTTTAATCAAGTTACAAAGTTCCTGAATGCAACTGCAATCAACAAAACTCTTGGCTGCTCTAGCTGCTAGATCAGATGGTACTGGAATGGGAACCAATCAAGAATCTATAGCCAGGTGGCAAATGAGTACAAAGCACTGGCGGGAGTTATGCAAAGAACCAATATACTCAAGCATCTTTAGTGCAAGAAAACAAGCTCAAACTCAAGACTCAAGCAAGATTGTTGTTATACCTTTGTTTCTACAAACTGAAAAGCAACTACACTGGCCATATTGCTGTCTTTACAAAACAAACAAGTGCAGCCAGAAAAAGACAACTCTTTTTAGCGAGGTGGGGGATACCTGGACACTGGTTTGGCAAGCAGCTCATCATATCTCCAGCTAGTAAACCCACCTTCTTGAATCTTCATTTGGAGCGAAAAACCTAGAACACAACTTTTGAATCATATTGAACACAGTGTTCTTGCTATTGACGTTGAACCATTCAAAATTCATGACAAAGCTGTGCTGTGGAAAAGGTGTACCTTATGTTTAATGAGCAAAATAATGAGGTGACATGAGCAAAATGATAGGGGCTTAGCCAGAGGGCCTGGGTCCCTCTCTTTGAAACCTAAAATAATGGAAACATTGGAAAAATTCCAAATATATTAGATAGAAAATAGCAACACAAATCCTGCCTTATTTTACATTGTCTCTATGTTGTTAACTGTTAGGATAGCCATTTCGATCAACAAAACCTGCAAACTGCCATTTCTGTATGGGAAAGAAAAGTTATTTCTGCCTATGCATTTGGTCAGGGATCTGGGATCCTGGGGAGGGGGGACTCTAAGGTTAAAATGCTAGGGGTGACAGTCGGAAAACTCGAATTTGACCCTAAAAAACACCTGATGGGATAAAAATTTCCACCCTAAAAAATACCCCTCAGTCTGAAAATACCCTAAAAAATACCAACAATTTTGACAGATTAAATTTTATTCTGGGCTGTTTATTTGATATACATCACATGTATCCTCTCGAGTTTCAAATACACTATCATTCTTTGAAATATTTTTGACCTATGTCCCTTATTTGCGTGAGAACCCCCTAAAAAAGACCTATTTTTTCTTACCATACCTTTTTGTATTTTCGAACCCCTAACAAATACCAGATAGCTGATTTCAACCCCTAAAAAATAAGATGGTCACCCCTATTCAAATATAGGGAGTCCCCCTCCGGGTCTGGGATACTTAATATGTTATTCTCAGGATTTGTATCTCTTACCTGTAGCTAGTATCTCAAATATTTTCAAGATGGAATGCCAGGTAGAAGGTGGGATTCAAGCCATGCTTATTTGATATCCCAGGTAGATTCCATAATTTCCATCTATATTCCTAACTAATATTATGTAACATTTCATACAATCCCAGTACAATCACAACTTTTAAAGTTTGGACATTTAACCTGGGGTTAACTAACTAGAGGAACTCAGTTGGGGTAAGTCAGGGATCCACCTGCAGTTTCTGATCTGTAAAAAAAACTGTGAATCCATGTGAATTTTCACAGCATTTTCTCCCTAGTTTCACAGGTTTTTTCACAGGTTTTTCACAGGTTTTTTTCACAGGTTTTTTCACAGGTTTTTCACAGGTTTCAAACCTGTGAAAACGACCATCATCACAGGTTTCCAAAATTTACAAACCTGTGATTTTCCTGTGGTTTTCCTGTGAAAATCCTGTGATTTTTCACAGGAAAACCACAGGAAAATCACAGGTTTCTCTCCAGTAGTGTATACCTCAAATGTGCCTGGTGAGGCACATTTGAGGTATACCCCAAATAGGTAAGTTTTGGAACAAAATTAGGCACATTTTGGGTATACCTCAAATGTGCCCCTAATGTGGGGCACATTCAGGGTATACCCCAAATGTGCCTAACTTTGTTCCAAAACTTACCTATTGGGGTATACCTCAAATGTGCCTTGAAATTTCCAGTTGCTCTGATGTCTTTAATAATGGTGGAAGTACCAAATTGCCCAAGGCTGGTTAGCTGTAGTCAGAAAACTGCAGTTAAAACAAGATACATCTTGGTGTTATTGTTAAAAAGTTATTCAACAGGTCTGTTAAATCCTTATGGCTCAACTCATAGCTAAAAGCTAAAAGCTAAAAGCTAAAAGCTAAAAATCATTTAAACTTTTGTACGTTCATTGACAACTGGTAGAATTGTATAAGTGACTGCAGTATCTTTTCTGTTTATTGTCCAATGAAGTATCCACTGTATCAATTTCTTGAGTTACCATATATTATATAGCTTCACCATTAACAGCTTAACACAAGAATCAAGGACTTAAAATCAATTGGCTGAAGTAGTGAAGTTTATTCCACTACAACAGGACAGTTCCATGTACAAAAGTGCCCAAGCTACTGCAACCAGGCTTTTAGACTCACTCAAGTATTATTGGATTTGCAGCACTTATCACACAAACAAATATTAACTTACTTTGAGGAGTATTATAGTCTTTTACTTCCCACTGCCTTATAATTCACCTTTCCATTGCTTTTTGAGCTAAGAATTACCATATTTTAACTCCCTAACAATCATAAGTACTGGTGGCTCATAATTCAACCGCCTTAACTATGTAACCACCCCTACAGATACACAATAGACTGCTAGGAATGCCTGGGACATTAAGCAAACCAACCACGACTGAAGCACATTTGGGGTACAGTGGCAAAATGTACCCCAGATGTGCCTCACAGCTTTGATTTCACTGGAGCACATTTTGGGCATGCCTCACATGTGCCTCAGAGTTTGACCAAATATGCCAAGGTATATTTGAGGTATACCTACGTAGAATGTACCTTTTAGCCTGGAAACCTTTGAAGCACATTTGGGGTACTGTGGCAATTGTACCCCAGATATGCTTCACAGCTTTGATTTCACTGGAGCACATTTGAGGCATTGTCAGGCATGCCTCAAGTGTGCCTCAAAGTTTGAACAAAATGCCAAGGTACATTCGAGGTATACCTAGAATGTACCTTTTAAGGGAAAGGCACAATTGAGGTATACCTCGGGTATGTTTGAGGTATACCTTTATGTGCCTCATTTTGGTAGGGGTCGTCGGAGCAAAGAGGTTCTTTTCTGTTACATTTGAAAATATGATCACCATTACTTACATTGCTCTGTCACTAAAGGTTATTGGGCAAATACCAGGTGGACATCCAAAGACTTTCTGAGATCCTGTGTACACTACATCTAGTTCCAGCTTATCTGTAAAGAATGGTGTTCCACCCAGGGAAGCTACTGTATCTGCAATAACCAAGCAGTCATGCCTATGGACAGGAGAAAATTAAAAAATAATATGCTATAAAAATTGGCATTTTCATGATTAATAAGTCACTTTTTTGTACAAAGAAAATTGAATAGAATATCAATTTCCTGTGAAATAGGCACTATTTTGGATTTTCAATTTTCACTCATTAAAGGGGCTCTCGCACGCTTAATTGTTGTACAACCTGTCAAAAAATAAGTCTAATTCTAATCACCAATTAAAACATCAAAGCTGACCAGGAATAACCAAAATAACAGTTCAGGTTTCTTAAATACCCTTTTAACTGTTAAAAATACAAATCTAGTGTTTTTATCTATTATCAAGGGGATGGAATTGGATTGCGATATGAATTATTTGCTTGTCAGGCAAGCGTGCGAGTGCCCCTTTAATAGTAGTCAATATATATGGTGGCTACACAATCCAGTGTTAGGGGGTGGGGAGTGGGGGGAGGGGATGCAGGGAACTGGGCCCACCCATTGATAGATTTCTCCAGTTACAACTTTGGCCTCCAACATTTTTTGGTTTGGGACACCCTTGTTTGGAGCTCTTGCACTGCTGCAAATCCTTTTAGTTCGTAATCATAAGTTTTCCTCTGAAAAAAAAGAACTCACAAATCCCATCACATCTCCTCCCTGTGAATTGTTTAGAAGTTAATATTTTGAACTGCAGATATTACTTCACCTTTAGAAGATTTACAATGCCATTTTTTTTTGAATTTGCAAAATTTCACATCCCACTTAAAAAGGGGTGACGAATGGTAAAGATTTTCCGAGACAGCAAGATCAAGCAAAAAAAAAGTGAGATCGAGACGATCAAATATTGCTTCTCATCCATTCTCTGTAGTTGCATTAATTTGTTAGATAAGGAGATTGTGAGACAGCTCTCTAAAAATCTGTGATTCAAGAATACTAGAAAATTTTGAGAGATTCTGCAAATTCCGAATGACTATTTGCTGCCTCTCAGTAACAATGGGGGTAACATAATTTATATTTAACTGGAAATTACAGGATGAGAGGGGCATATCTCAAACCCCCACCATGGGGAAAAGGCAGAAGGGAAAGCTGTTTTTCTTACTGGAATCACACAAAGTTTTTTAACTATACATACTTATGGCAGAGGGCACCCATACCCTCCAAGGGTTGACATACACCTGTTGAAGACTCGCTGTGTGTGATAAACATTGCAGATGGTTTGTGTTCCTCAAGTCCTTTCTGTATGTCTTCCAGTGTAAAGGCCTGTCCTGCAGGCTTTTCAATCACCCTTACATCCAGTCCTAAAAGAGAACCAATAATTTTAAAGGGGCTCTCGCACACTTTATATTCGTCCACCGTGGACATAAAATAAGTAAAATTTTAACTGTGAAAACACAATGTACATTTGCCTGTAGTAATCAAAAATAATCCCCCAGATTAATAGAAAAACTTTCAAGTGTTAGACAATGCAATTCTAGGTTGTTTTGACTTGTTATCAAAGGATGGAATTGGATTTCGATTTTAGCTATTTTCTAGTCAAGAGAAGTGGCCAGCAAGCATGCAAGAGCCCCTTTAATGGCTTATCAACTTAATGAGTCGTCAAGTCAATGTGTCACCTTTTCTCACAATGAGAAAAATAAAGCAATATTATATTTAGAGTAATTACTGGTGTCAGGATGTCAACCCTAGGACTTCAAAAATCTGGAGACTGCCTTGACATGGTGAAATTTCCTGCAATTCTCCCGGGAGAAATACAGTAAATGTATGGCAGTCCTAGCTCTTGAACTTTTCCTGGGAGACGAAGTGAACAATCTTGGCAAACCCGGCAAACTGGGAGAGTTGACATCCCTGTGATGTAACAGGCTTGTGCAAAGGACCAAATGAAAATATGCCTTTGTCACATCTGTGACTTAATTTTTCACTTTGAGATGATATTATATAGTCACAAAATATATGGACTTGTTTTTACAATGTAGTTGTTGAGTTTCCCCTTCAATAGAGGGAGCGACTAAAACATTTATTTTTCCATTTGAAACTAACACGTAATGGGGGAGGAGGAGGGGGAGGGGCACCTCAAGGTCAAAAGACTTCTAAAAATACCTAGCCATAGAAATTTCCAGAAAAATTTCCTAAAAATACCATTTTGTAGGACGGTTCGAAATCATTGCAACCTCCTAAAGAATATTATTCGCTTGGTTGCTACTGATTCTACTTGGCCTGTGAAAAGCTGTTTATAAACTTGATATGAAAACAACAACAATGATGAAACAAGAAAACCAATTAGAGGTAAAAGAACATTAACAAGTTTGACTGGTTTTAGAATTACGTAAATTACGTAATTGGATTCGATGAAAAACCGATGAAGAAAATTCACGGAATCCACGAATGTAAAATGAATCTGTCTGATATAAACCACAATCATCAACGTCATAGTAGATCAGCCATGTTTAGTTTTCGAGCCTCCGTAACAGCTGGTTCGCTGTTGGAGAAGAAAGAGACTAATCCTTGTTTATTATGGGTTTTCTGTGGTTGCGTAGAAACTTAAAAATGCTCCATGACATGCAAGCAAAATATTTTTTTGCGAACAGAGAATACATGCATGACTCGAACGAGAACTTCCGTTTCAACACATTGTCGATTGTTTGTTGATTTTCCTTCGACAATGCTGGTCTTTTGCTGTATCGATGGTCAGCTGTTGTCTGGGGACTTTAGCGAAACCATCCAAGAACTGTTATTTTGTCCCAAGAGATAAAGCAGCCCTTGAAGAAGTACACTAGAGCTAACGAAATTTACAACGCACTCCAAAAGCGTGCTTTTTCCTCCACTAGCAGTTGAATGGCTTCCTGAACATTCGATCGTTAGCAGATTCGAATGTTTGTTGATTTTCCTTCGACCCTCACGGATATCTAGTTACCCATACAAGTTAAAAATTTACAAACTAATCCATGTTTTGGTTTCAAAGAAACTGCTAAATGTGGTAAACACGCATTCCAGCTGTGTGATAAAGACTTTGTCTGACACCCAAAAGCGAAACCTTACCTTGTCTACCGGCGATTTCTTTCGCTCGAAGACCCCACATTCCGTTCACACAAACTAGAATCCTCTCGCCTCTCTCTATGATATTCATCATGGAACCTTCCATGCCGGTATGCCCGGCTCCAGTGAACACCAAGGTGTAGTTATTGTTCGTTTGAAAGGCATAACGAAGCCCCTTTTGAATGTCATCTAAAATGTGGTGAAACTCCGTCTGAAAGTGACCCAACATTGGCATTGCAGACGCGTTGTAGATCCTCGCATTTGGATTAGATGGTCCAGGGCCGAATAAAAACTTCGGATGAGGAGCTAACGGCTTTAGAAGTTCCGTTGGAGGATCGATGCAAGTCTTTTTTTCGAGAGGAAAGGACGCCATTTTCGCAACGCACCTCGAGTTGTTAGCAAGTACCTTTCCCAACTGCCGATGTAACAATCCAACCTGCGCCCGACTTATGATTCTAAGGCTCATGATTGGTTCCCTTCGTTTTCTTGCGCTTTTTCTTGCGTTATAAATTCTGCCTCAAGCTCTTGTGTTTGTGACTGTGTTTCCTTCTGAGTGGTTAGTTTCTGGGGGTGTGTTATTTATACTTACAAGTCACGTGACGAATTTCCCGAAAACGTGACGCGTGGCAGCAAAACTTGAAAAACCCGATTAGACTTCGATCGACCCGGGAAGCGACTATGTCAGAACTAATTTTGAATTTTTCCACCCAATTTGCACCGTAAAATCCCTCAAATGTACTGTCAAAGTATTAAACAGACTTTAGAATATCATTCTTAAACTTACTTCAAGTAAAAGTTCGTTGTTTTACTATAAGAATAAATGTAGACGCTTATTACCGATGCATATTCTAGGGGTCCTTGGGGTTATGACGTAAAACACTCGTGACAGTCACGAAAGGCGTGTAAACGCTCATGAATTGTACAAAAGAACAGGTCGGACGGGTCAAGCTAGTTTGGGATGGTTGAATTTTGTCACGTACGTCACAGCCAGCGGTGCATTATTTGAAAGTCTCCTCGACGCATAAGCTGTGAAATGAAATACCATATTTGTGTTCTCATCACAGGAAGCAATAGTTAAAAACACGCACGTATTGCAAGCGTTTTATGCTCAATACCAATCTGATAGTTGAATTATCCGTAATAATACAAATAGTGCCGGCCACCAAAAGCGACCAAAATGAATTACACGCGGGGTAATAGACTGTGCTGCGTTCCGTCTTGGCCTGACTGATGTCCTAAGTGAAGACGTCACAAAACCCAAATGTTTGATTTAGGGGCCGACCATTTAACTTTTGAGGGGGGGGGGGGGGGGGGGGGGGGGGCTTTTTTGAAAAAAAATTTCCTGCACGGCCCGAAGGGCCGAAAAAAATTTCCTGCACAGCAAAATGGTGACTAAAACCCTTCATTTTTATTGGAAAAAAAATTCTCACCGCTTAACAGAGGTAGAAAAAAAAATCTTGCACCGACAAAAAAGCCCATCCCCCCCTCAAAAGTTAAATGGTCGGCCCCTTAGCAATATTTGTCCCTTGATTTAGAAAAGGCATATCGAATGAAAGCTACACACCAAAAATGAGGCAAATCGGTTGCAATGCGACCGAGATATGGCCCGCTGAATACATAACTTTCTTCTAACATCACTGTATTTTTAGTTCAGTTCACCAGACTGATGCCGATATGTGTATGGTTAGTGTTCTTTCTCACTATAAAAATAATTGTCGTTTCCCGAGGGTTCACGTGAGGAGCGGCATAAACAGGCGGGGGGGGGGGGGGGGGGGGGGGGTAGACAGGGTTAGGCATTACCATCAAAAATACCTTGATCAAAACCGTCGTTTTTGAAACACTCACGGCCAAAACCAAATTAGGAAGTATTTACCTTGTTTGGAAGTTGATGGTAGATCCCCTTCTGATAAGAAATTCGGCGACATTTGCCAGAAAAACAGTGAATTTTGAGCGAGAACTTCCAGGCATTTGAGCGACTCGATATTTCAAAGCATCCTCCATGTTGGATCTAAACTAGCTGCCAGGCCTGATCTATTTTGAGCATCCACAGGGAACCCGCGCGGCTCACCCCAGTCCCCTTATAGGCATTTGGCAAAAACGATTGCTTATTTCCGAATAATTTTGATAAGGAGGGGAGGGGGGGGGGGGTGTCAATAATTTCTTATGAATCATATTTTTCGGGATCTCACTAAGAGAACAACATAGCTATGTGATTGAGATAACCCTGTTACACAGCGCGAGCTATTTTTAGATCGGATTTCTTATCCCGCCGTAGTCAATGGCAACGGGAATGGCAAAGATAATCAGAGAAAGGCAACTAAAATTGAGTAAAATATATGACATTTGGAATAGTCACTGTTAGCCTCAGTATGAAGACAAATGTAGTCACTTCACAAACTCTACTGTTTCTGGAAGGCCGAGTTGTTCTAAAAATCGGTCTGTAAGCTATGGGTTCTCTCCAAGGCAGTATATATTTTACGGTATATAGGACAGCATTTCAAACTAAACACCAGCTTCCACACTTGATAGGAAAAAATGCATAGTCAAACAATCTGAACAATCACCGACGTTAAAATTGTCGTCTCATGGCCAAAACCATACTGGAATCATTTACTTTATAAGGAAGTGACAGAAGATCCTCTTTTGATGAGAATTTCGACGGCAAAAGTAGCAAGAAAACGGTGAAAGTTCGAATGAAAACTTACAGAGACTCGAGTTCTCCATCTATTCAGATCTTGCCGCCATTGATTTATGCTTGGTAGCCACACTAAAATAGCCCACAGCTAGCCTGCCGCATCCGGAACGGAGCATTTTCGGAGCCACTCCTTGGGCCGATAACTCGTCAAAAAAGTGAACGTTTGGAGGTCTATTTATTGCTTGCAGGCCGAATACAATTGGTCCTACGTATTATTTCGCAGTCATAAAAATTCCCACTTCATTTTAGGTCAAAATCGCCTCAAAGAGAGTTACTCATTTAAGACCGCGAAGAAAAGTTATAATGGAAGCTGCATCAGTAACGCAATCTCGTACCCAGACGTTATTTTTGCCGTCTCTTGAGGTGATTTATCTGTGAAAATAGTTTTGGAGGCGTAGGGACTGGGAATGAGTATCACACGGCGCGCAATGAGCTGTGGGATATTCGCGAGCGAATTTTTCACCACATATCCCATAACCCTCTGCGCGCCCTGTTAAAACTATCCCACAACTCCCTGCGCGTCCTGCTAAAACTATCCCACAAGTCTTTGCGCGCCCTCAAAAACCCGGAAAGAGCCTGGGTACGAGGCTGTTTTGAGTATTCTCGAACTCTTGCGTTCGACTTCCAAGTCAATCAAACTCTCGGGTCTAATTTGAGTCTTAGCCGACCGTAAGTTAGGCCATTTGCTTAGAAAAAGAGAGTAAAAGATGCTGTGTGTTGGGGCATTTCACTAGGATGTCGAATATAATGAATTCTATATGTATTCCAAAGAGTTTCAAAATGTGATTGACGGAAGCCAGAAAGCGGTTTGACGGTGGGAAATCGATCTCGAGAGTTCGCGGAACTCAAAATAGCTATAACAGCTTCCTTTGATCTCGCAATTAACAGATTAACACATTGCAACAACATCACTAGACGTTTTGAAAACACAATTATTAGAAGTCTGTGCTGAGAAACCGCCCCGTAAACGTGGGGACGAAAATTATCGCATTTGAGCCACGTTTTGCGGATAATGATGACAAGGTTGAATCTGATATTCTATAGCCTGTCCTGGAAAATTATGAAAATTAAACTGCAACTTTGAATTAGAAAACGCTTTTTGTACAAGTTCGACGTCGAGAATTTATGAAAATTCAACGTTGTGTCAACCAGCCCCGTGCCCGGTGGAAAAGATATAATATAACGCGGTGCGTTGTTGATTGATGTTCGTGTTATTATCTGTATTGCTTTTGAGTTATAAATTATTATAGAAGCTTTTTAGATGCGTCCATAACGGGGTATTTTCTTTAAGACAGCCAGCTGTCTACGTGGTAAATTAAACAGAACGACTGTTAACAAAACCCGAGGGGGACTCCCCTAATTTTTGGGGCGGGGGTGCTCGTCGTACCTTTTAGGGTTTCAAAACAGGTTTGGTACCTTTTAGGGGATAAAATTCGAAAACTTGCAATTTTTCCCAGACAGGTAACACGGGTCCGATCTAGCAAATCTAGCAACAATGGTTTTATCAATATCACACTTGATAGTCTGAATTTCAGACGTATTTTCTCTCATAAAAATACGAGAGAAAATTACGAGGGAAAATACGTCTGAAATTTAGGCTAACTTGTTGGTACCTTTTAGGGGTCAAAATTTAATAAGCCGCGTCCATTTTTGGTACCTTTTAGGGGTAAAATGGAAAGTTCCCGAGCACACCCCTAAAATAGGGGAGTCCCCCCGGGTAATAAAAAAAGTGCAGTCCATACGTATTGACGTTATTGATGATGCCGGACACAATTTTATGTCAAACGACAATGAACGTTTTCGTGTGATATTTGCCGGGCTCTCTTTAAAGAAATCGACGTTGGGTAATACAAGGAGAGGGCGTAAGGCCCATATTGCTTTTCTTCGCTAGCACTTTCGAACAAGGTAATATTTTTTTGCCCAGTAAAAGGTTGTGAAAGACAACCAAAATCCCCCCTCCCTCCCTCCCCCGGGTCCTGGCCCAGGGGTCGGGATTTTTTTTCAGGGGAGGTGTGGTGGGAAATTTTAATTGGTTGTCTTTCACCATCTTTAGCGAGAGCAACTCGTAATAGTGGAATATATAGACTACTTGCAGTCCCTTCTTCGGCGAACACCCGCAAATCGAGGAAAATGCTTTTTTTAGGGGAGAGGTCAAAACATCCGTACTTCCGTGGGTGCCCAATTTTTTTTTTTTTTTAGGGGGGGGGGGGGGGGGGTAGGTGCCGGAGCCACTCTCAGAGCTGAATTTTAGAGCAAGTATTTCCTTAAATAATAGATATTAAAAAGGTGAATGCTCCAACGCTTTCCTCGCAGCGAGAGGAGTCCATATGTGCAATAAAATCAGGTACCCCTAGATCATGTTCTGAGAAAATGAGGTCTGAAAAAGGGGTATTGGGTACCTAAGGGGGTAGATGCCGGTACCCACCACCTCCCCTGAAAAAATTGGGCACCATTCGAGTACAAGTGTTTTGACCTCTTCCCTCACCGCAGCGCGCTTCGATTTGTTTCCTGAGTAGACGACACCATCGAAGCACGTCGCGGGTAAAAAAGCATTTCCCTCAATTTACGAACGGTTGCCGAAGAAGGGGCTGCAAGCAGTCTATAGAATTTATTTGCATTAAATGATAGCTATTTAAACCACCCCTAAGAGGTGTGTTAAATTTAACACTCGATTAAACGAGGATACCTAAACCCCGAGTTATGATTGGATGCCCTTCAAACATCCAACTCGAAAATCCAACTCGAAAATCCAACTCGAAATCCAACTCGAAATCCAACTCGAAATCCAACTCGAAATCCAACTCGAAATCCAACTCGAAATCCTAACTCGGGTTTTAGTATATCTCAACTTAAACCACTTTCTAGCAACACCACCGCAAACACCACTAGCGCGCACTTAGATTTAACTCGGAGTTTCTATGCAATGAATATGAGTTGGCTAGAAAACAAAGTGAATAAGCAACTTGGAATGATGACAAATTGCATTTGCATTTTTCTACCTCACTTCACTCAATACATGATAAAATTTCGGCGCGCTAAGCGCGCATAAAGAATATCATCTGATATAGTCTTTGGCAACTCGCGCAACAAAGACACTACCTTCGCACCGTTCAAAAGAACACCTGTATCTTGGCGAGGAAAAACAAACTCTACCAAAAATGCCCTGCAGTGATAGGCCTGGCGGGCAGTCACTTTGTTCGAAAGAAGAGTAAGCGTGTGTTCGACGTTACTGGCATAGAAATTCGTCATTTGGGTCGCGCTTCACGCAATAATTTCGGCGCGCAATAGGTGAATAATAAAACCTACAGGATTTGTTTACTATACATAAAAAAACGGACTGTTCATCTACACTTTCTTTTTATCAATAAAATGGCGTGATGAAATGCGTTTATCAAAATTCGAGCGCGCTTCGCGCGCAACGAAAGAAAAATGTGATCCCCTCTATCTGTAAACTGTCTTTTATTAGGTCAAATAGGGGGGGGGGGATCACGAAAACATTTAACTGCTCTAAAGGGGGGATCACGTTAATCATTGTACTTATAGAGGGAGGATCACTGCATTTTGACCTTGTATTACCCAAAATCCTCTGACCCCCCCAGGCGATAAATAATGACAGGTCCCTTATAATGTCTACGTGCAGGTTGAGGAGATAAAACCTCCTAAATAATTATGAAAAGAAAACCCAGGAAAAGAGTGGACAGTTCGGAAGGAGGCACTCGAAGTGGAAATCAATCTAAAAAGGCATATATCACTTAAAAGAAACCATATTAGCTGAAAGTGGAAAAAGAAACCATTAAGTTAAAATTGAAATTGTTTAAGAGCCAGTTGGTAATTGTTGACGAGATATCGTTGCACGGCGCATGCGCAAATGAAGCAGACAAAAAACAGGCGACTCCTCCTCACAAAGTCCAAGAGACACTGAAGCACAAAACGGAACCTGTCACTTACAGACGAAAGATCGGCGATATGGATAACATTTCATTTTGCCAAGAATACCAAGACAGCATGTACTTACTTCATTATTCCGCGACTGTACCAATCAAAATCAGCACATGCATTCTAAGCACCATACTAGCGCTGATTTTGATCATCAGTAATCTGATCATCTTCACCGCCTTCGCCAGTGATCGCCGCCTTCACTCGCCTTCAAACATTCTTATCGTCAGCTTAGCTGTGACAGATTTCGCTACGGGGTTCATGGTTCACCCTATGATATTTGCCAAACAATACTTCTCCCTGAAGTTATCTTCAAAGGTTTGTACAGTAGAGCCTTATTTTCTCTACGGTCTGGCCTGGTCAATGGGAAACACTCTAATCAATGTTGCTTTCATAAGTGTCGATCGCCTTATTGCGGTATTCAACAGTTTACGCTACGTTACCATAGTAACTAAAAGAGCAGCACTCTTTTGTACCGTAACAAACTATGTTATATATTCAACTCTTACTACATTACCAATAACTGGAGTATTACCTTTTGAGGTTTTAGTGTTTGTGGTATTGCTGGTGGCTGCGTCTTGCCTTGCTTTAACTGCTGCCGTCAATATTAAGTTGTTTGTTCAAGCAAAACGTCAGCGACGTCAGATCTCAGCCTATGACTCACGCAACATTGCATATCGTCACAGAAAGCGTTCCTCTTTGTCCGCGTACTTACAATATTTGTAATATTCTGTTATGTCCCAGAATGCATTTGTGTGGCGTTGAAGGAGAGCGAGACTGGGAACCAAGTATTGATAGAACAAATGTTCGGATTCGCTCACTGTTTGATATTATTAAATGGGTGTGTTAATCCGTTTATATATTGTTGGAAAGACAGGCGAATGAGGTATACTGTGGCGAAATTGTTAGGGTTGAGACAGCTCAGAGAAGGAATGGAAGGGTGGGGTCCTACGTATTGGTGAAACTGTCTGCTCGGCCAACCCGTCATATCCAAGCAATGGAATTCAAAATATTATCGATTTTGGAGTTTTCACGGTCAAAACCAAATTTGGTATGACGAACCATATTAGGAAAGCACTGTAAAGACCTCCTGCTACGTTGGATTCTTGACTGTTTGACGTGATTGAGCATGGAGGTAACATGATTTGCCCAAATTCTTATTAAACAAGAAACTGTCTTATTAAATAAGAATTTGTGCAAATCATCTACCTCCATGCGCAATCACGTCAAACAGTCAAGAATCCAACGTACGCATGCACCGGCAAGATCTGTCCGTCTTACCATGGAGCGAAATTACAAGGCAACTCAATGTCTCCCCGCGGAAACGCATGACGTCAGACAGTCCAAGTCCATGCGCATGCGCCGACAAGACCTATCCATCTTCCCACATGGGCAAATGAGACGATCAGAAGGACTCAAGTCTTCAGATGACGACCACATTCAGACTGTTAAGGGCTCTGGCGAGCCGATATATTTTCTAATTCTTGGATTGCAATCATTTCCTTTGGAATTAAATAACAAAAGAACTGCGGCTGGTGCCCAGAACAAAGGGAACTAAGGGAACTAATACTGTAAGGGAGCCACCAGCATGGCTGCCAGTGAGTCACATGTAATCCATCGCTGATTGGCTGGAACGGTGCGCATGCGCAAATAAAGAGCTTTATCTCGCTTGAAAAACATCTGGCTAAATAACGCCAACATTAGTTTGCTAGTCGTCTCTCAGCTTATACCCTCGTCTCTCCAGCTTATGCCCTCTTCAGCGTGCCACCTCTACAAGTAATGTTGAGGCATAAAACATTAATGTACTTATTATGCATGCGACAATATCTGCCACCAAAGCCTCCCCCGCGACCAGACGAGCCGGAGAGCTCTGGTACGGAATATCATTCTCGTACCCAGGGTTTCCCGGCTCTTCACCTCGCGGGGGAGGCTCTGGTGACAGCCACCGACGGATGTGTATAATAAAATAGTGGTTTTATGCCTCATAATTACTTTTCGAGCGTTCACGTCGAAGGCATGGGTTGAAAAGACGACTAGGAAACGATTGCGAGTGTTATTTTGACAGATACGTTTTTATAAAGCGAGACTAAGCTACTTTATGTAAGCGTGCGCGCCATTTCAGCCAATCAGCGACGGCCCTCAAATGCCTGCGAGGCGAGGAGCCGGGAAGTTCTGGGTTTGAGAATGGGGACGATATTGGATTCTTACAAGATCACTCATGCGCACAAAATGTTATTCAAGTCTGGATTGCCCGATAGCAAAACTGTTTGCCGTCGTCTGTCTTTGGCTTGTTGCAATTCTAATGGAAATCCGTAAATGTCATGAGATGTTCCTTTGATAGCATATTTACGTTCGCTGAAATAAAGTCATCTTACAGTTTTCGTGAAAACGCACGGTCCATGGTCATCTGATAATCACTCTTTGGAACAAATTATTCATAACCCGTAAGACTGCGTGGTTACTATTAATAATTACATGGAGGAAGACACAATTACATGAAGGAAGACACAAGATTTAAGGGAACAGATAATTGACGAAACTAAAGTCTTGTTCGCGTATCTGCGGGTTAAAAGTGGAAATATGAAGAAAGTTTGAGGGCAGTTCCATTGAAGGTCAGGCTAAATAAAAATGCAAAATTAATTTTAAGTACAGGCACATTCAAAACTTCAGCCGTAAACGTTACAGATTTCTGCCTTGAAAATTCCACGTTCAACTCTAGAGACGAATGGCATATGAACGTATAATCCAAAAGTACAAGCATGCAATGGAAGTACAGGACACTTGCTATTACTCTTACAGTTTGCGTGGTTGTTTTATTTCCACTCTACTATTCCAAGATTCATTTGGAGCTGTTCAATTATTTGCGAAGGGGAAGAATATTAAAAACACTACAAAAATCTACCCATGCAACAAAGTCTCATTTTATAAAAGGCTATAGGCTGCCTACTAAAGGGCATGTTAAAGGCAAAGCTTTCGATTTAGACAAGAGAACTTCGCAGATTGCACAGAAGCTGTTCTACCAATTGGAACGAGGAAGAACTGTATTTGACATCAAATCTGTGAAAATAGTACCCGTTACCGCTGTTTCTCGAAATCACTATGCTGAACTGGCAAGCCATATTCATACAATCCCAAAGTTCTTACCTAACAGACGAATAGTAGTGTACGATTTGGGACTGTCGTCACAGCAAATTGGTGAGTTAAAGTCACTGTCGTTCGTAGAGTATCGAAAATTCGATTTCTCTCTGTTTCCGCACCACGTGCAAAACATCCGTGTCTACGCTTGGAAGATTCTGATTATTCAATACGCGCTCACAGAGTTCGGAGCAATACTTTGGCTTGATGCGTCGCTTCTTATACAAAGAAACTCTCTCCAGGCGATTGTTAATCGCATGGGCGAAAAACACACGGAGTTTGGATTTTGCGCCAAACCAACGGGTCATTCAATCAAGGCAGCTACGGACCCGAGAATGTTTGAATATCTGCCCATGGCATCCGAACAGTCGAGTCATGTTCAAATGTACCAAGCGAGCGCGCTGGTGATTTTCAACACCGCGTTTATGCGCCGTCGCATTATGCGCTATGCTGTTGCTTGCTCGCTTACTAAGGATTGTATATCTCCACGAGGGTCGCAGCCTTCTTGTTACTTTAAAGACAATGTCAAGGATTACGCCAAATGCCATCGGTTTGATCAATCTGTGATTAACGTTTTGGTAGCGAATGCTTATAGCTATAATAGTGAAAAGTATGATTTTAGCTCCTATGGGTTCGCAACATCTGAAAGAATGTAGTCCATGTGTAACGGATTAACAGTTAACAAGAGCCTACCGTATTTGACTCAAATAAGCGCCGCCAGCGATTTGAGCAGCATAATCAAACGTGCTGCTACCTTAAATAAAAGTGCTGGTACAGTTTGGGCTAACAAGCGCGCCACACTCCTAATGAAGAATGACTTGTTCAGAGGGTCCCGCTGGCCTACAGTAGATTTTGCGGTATGCGGGATTTTGAAACCCTGTGGACTCTCTGTGTGTGTTACTGCAAAGAGAAATAACTGGTTTTAGGGGGAGGGGGACGCAAAGGATTTTGGCAAGTACGCGATCGAAAAAACGTTTTTACTTTTCTTGACTATATCGTGCTAGATCCGTCATTGAAGTGTCGCTTTCAAAGTGGCAAATTGTGTAGTCCTTTATCAGACAAAAGTCGCGTGCCAGTCGCGTCCAACTATTAATTCAATCTATGGTTGACACATTAGTAATACTGAATGACAATACTGACAGATAGTGAATAATTGCGCCGTAGTTCGTTTTTATTTTCTATCCATTCATAACTGCTCGTACGAAGTCCTCATAATAGACGTGTCCTTGATTGTCTTCGAATCCCATCAGCAAGATGTCTACCTCATCATCAGAGAGCTTGTCCCCAAGACTTGCTAGCACATGGCGGAGTTCTGCCGCACTTATTAGACCGTTACAGTTGCGATCAAACACCTTGAAGCACTCAAGGAATAGTCCACGTCTACTTCTGGAAAAAAAACCAGAAAAGTTTGATAAACGTATGCAAGAGTCCACTACTAAGTGTCGATCTCCTACTTAGTTCGTCATCAACACAGTCCCACGACGTCACCCGTACAGTTAGTCAAATCACACAAGTCGTCTATTGTCAATGTTGCATTCTGATTGGTTGAGCTACTAGTAGGCTCTACGTTATAGCCTACTCAGTAGCAAAAGGTGTCGGATTTGAAAGCCGCAAAATGACCAGGCGACCAGAAAACGTTTTTGGCCGTACAAATTGACCTACTAGTGTGATTTGACTAAAATCGATTTTCCTCTCGCCCTCTGAGTCATTCGGCCTTCAGTCTAATCTGGTCTAATGGACTATTGACTCAGAACCCATTCAGGCTCGAGGAATAATTGTCAAATATACCGCGAAACTTTTTTGAAATAGAGTGTGTACACCTGACTGCCTGAGGTCCATTGTTTGTCTTCATATTCCTTTTTGATGACATTTGTTCTCTTAGATCAATTTAGCTACTTTTTGGGGGGTATTATTGGTGGGAATTCAATAATGCCAAAAACAATTTCGTTTGTACTTCATTAAATATTAAAAAAACGCGTTTTTATGCTCCTCATTCTCCCTTTCAACAGCATAGAGTAAGTTTACTCTTTATTCAAGGCTCATATAAATTCTGTTGTGGCGCCCTCTTTCAAGGGAATTTCTGCAGAAACCCAATGGGAAAAGCTAAATTTCCCAAGGCACACTCATGGGAAGTGTTCGGAATTCACAAGGATAGCCATGGGAAATCCGGACACTTCCCATTCTTATACCATGGGAATATCAGCTTTTACCATCGATGGGTTTCTGCAGAAATTTCCTGTGTTTCATTCCCGAATCAGTGAGAATTGAGGTTTCTTGATTCATCCTGGTAACCATGGTAACCTGTATGTTTTTTTTGGGGGGGGGGGGGTGAATATGTTTTCTTTGGTGCTTGTTTTGTATGATTATTTATTTCCCTTATGAAAAGCTAAATGAACTTCAGCTAAAGGAATAATCATCTACACAACCCCCCTCCCCCAGAGTTCAAATGGTCCGTCCCTTCTCTACTAAGAAGCATTCGTCGCATTCCATATATTATCCGTCTGACATTTCAAGTCGTTGCATATTTGAACTTGTCCAAAAGTTCTGTCAAGGCAGGAAAACAATTCTACTTTGTGCAATATTGAATTTCAGTGTATCCTACGGAGAAATGCACAGATATTACCGTCCAAAGAAAGCATATAATATTCTCGATTCAGCTCGCTGTTGACAGACCTGACAGACATGGAAGATCGACCTTAGTCATTTCCTTCATAATTCCTACATCCGATTTCAATTTAGTTCCAAAAATTCAACGTTTTCCTGAATGAAGAATTCTTTAAAATCAAATGCAAGGATCGAAATGAAGAAACTCTGTTCTTGTATGCTAAATATGCTTAGATCCCATTTTTTCCATTTATAATTGATCATATGCGGTCCGTAATCAGCGTAATCTATTCAATAATCCCCATACGTCTTGAAAGACGAACTTGTAGTATTTTAGAGTCCTAACAAGCATTCTCTAACTAGAAATAACTACCGATATCGTGACAGGAAGCTAGAATTTTTATTTACCAAAGAGATAACGGGAAATTGTAGAGTCCTTCGTTTCTGGTATAGAACTTCCCTTCGAGTGGGAGTGATATTGCTAGAATGTTTGTATTTTAATTTCTCATGTTTCTCTCACCTTGTCTATCCTTTCGATGTCTCTCCCGGAGGTTTTGAAACATAGGGTAAAATTCCTCAAAGGAAACTCGCTTCTTTTCCCCATTAGGTCGATGTTGTGAATAATCTTCTTAACTTCGCTTTCTGTTGGGTTCACATCCAACGCTCGCAGAACTTCCCCCACTTGACTACAGTCAATTCTGTGGTCTCCTCTCCGATCATATAGCAAAAAGCAGTCCTTCAAATCGTCTAGTTTATCCATTTGCATGCTCAATTCTATCCTGTGAACTCCTTTCTTGATATACGAAGAGTTGTAACGGCACTCGTTCAAATGTTATAAACACAATTTTGTTTTGAAATGCGACACAATCTTGCCCAGGACGAAGTTCTCATAAATTATGCAAAAGATGAAGTATGTTTTGACACTACAAATCTGTCGGAGATACAGGTGCATATTAGCTGATAATTATGTTAATTCATTAACTTCCCCAAATGTGCATAATTTAAAGATCTTGATTCTCCGATTTCTGGGCCGAAAACTGGAGTTGGAACATGAATACTAGGCTATCTATTCGACTGCTGAGACATTCGTTACTGTTTTGGCGCCGTAGTTTTATAGCATACTTCGTTATCTGTTTCTAGATTTAAGCCTCGCGTCTGGTTGAAAGGTAGTTTAACCCCGTTAAACCCCGGATGATATTACGTGGCACGTACTTAGGGAATATCATCGCAAGTTGTTTTAGGTGCGGGCACACAAAGTAGAGAAAAAGCTGTCTTGATCTTTACTGCGATTTTCATAATTCTGCGAACTTCTACTTGACATTTCCGAACGCCAAACTGCATTTGGCTTCCTTCAATCAAACCTTTTAGGTCAAGTCCATGCATGTCACCTGAGTTACAGTGAACAAAACACCCGTGAATTCACCATTGTGGTGAAGCTCCTTACTTATTTCATTGACGGAAGCCAAACCGCGGTTTGTTGGTGGGTGCAGAGTTCGAAGAATTACGAAAACAGGTTTCGTAAATCTTCAAACATGTCAAGTCCTTGAAAATGTTTGAATTTGAAAATAAATTCGTAAGTGTAGTTCATGTGAGAGACGGGACCTACGGTTTAACGTCCTTATCCGAGAAGACGCGAAGGTCTGACCATTTGCAGATGTTAGAGCAAGGGCATCAGCTCCTCCTCAATTATTTAGAAAAGACCCTGAGTGCTGGTCCGGCCGGGGTTTGAACCCCCAGCCTCCCGCACATAAGCACGGTGCTCTACCACTCCGCTAACCGGTCGTCGGTTAGCGTTGATCTCCGATAAAGAATGCCCGATAAATCCTTCTTGACACTGAACCTTGTCGAATCTGTCAAATGATTTACCTACCGAAAAGATCATGCCGGCATTCTCTTTTCTCTCCATCCGGGGAGTTACATCTGCTGATGACGTCACACCATCGAAGGTCAGGAACCGGAGGAAGCATCCAGGTCACGTGGATACCTTTCGCGTCTGCTTTGGACTGGGCCGAGTGCTTGATCACCGTATGGTATGCGAACTAATAGACCTGATAAATATGCAAAATACAGTGGCATCACGTTACCCACGCACTATACTCCTAGCATAGCAACCCTGCAACTTTATAGTGAGAGTCACACGGTGATCCCCTCAAGGCGATAAATAATGACCCATCCCTACAAAGGTTGGGCGGGCGGGTTGTCCATTCCAGCTAATATTTGCTTAACTTTTTGAAGGATTTTCTATCCTGATCACTCTCGTACTCAGAGCTCACCGGCTCGTCTGCTCGCAGGGGAGGCTCTCGGGACATCGATTTGAGGGCCGTCGCTAATTGGTTGATTTTGAGTGTTGGAGCATGCACTGAAAGGTGTTTCTCTCAGCGGCTCTGTATTAAATCTCGTGCATGGCTGTCACCAGAGCCTCCCCCGCGAGGTTACGAGCCGGGAGCTCTGGATTCGAGAATGTATCTTGATATCATCGATAAGTATATATAAAATGGTGTGTAACGACAATGGTTTCTATTCTGAAAAAGATACAAGGGCACTGCTGAAATGCCGCCTAGACGAAACGAACAACAGAAGCATGAGGTTAAAGAAGAGTCACGTGACCTACCCAGATTCCATCGAGGCGCTGACATTTTGGTAAGAAAGTTGAAGAACCAATTTTGGCTCCTGTGTTGAAAAAGAAAAAAAAACAGAAGTGCACTTTAGTTGACGGCAAGTTAAAATACGTCGAATAGTTTCAAACTTACCAGTGCACGCTTGGCTCGACTTGATCTTTGCTGATGTCCGTCAAAACCGGTACCTATAAACACAGATGCAAGAAAAATTATGTTCGGCGTAGTGGCACTTCTTTCTAAGTAATTATTTATTAAGATTTTAGGAAATCATGAAATGATATATAGAATTGAAAATTTCGTAACAAGCAATTTATAGTAAATAAGATACAAATAAATTTGTCAGCGCGATAACAGTGATAATCACACATCACAAAGAGGTAATTATCAATCATATCAAATATCGTTCCACCGGGGAACAAAGATTGACGATAGAGCGGAGAAAAATATCAAAGTACCAATGCGCAAAGTATGCAAATATCTACGTACTTTTCATTTTCACTTTAATTTGTTATACCTTTTCTGTTGTTTCTCTGATGATGTGTTTATCATACTGTGTACCTTACAAAAACGCTCTAGATACGCCCTGCCGTTCATACGGCAAAAGCTGAATGACACAAGGAATGCATTCATATGTTTCTCCATGGAAAAGCCGAACTGTCATCGGATATTCAGCTTTTACCCCATGAACGATGAATGGGGTTCTGCAGAAATTGCCTGTGATAGCCGCGGCCCTAGAAGTATAAGAAGAAAAGTGAGAAAAGTACAAAGAATCTTAGTAACTGAAAAGCTTTGAAAACTGAACTGAAGAGCTTTGAAACTCACCCAGTTTTATCAAAGACAGAAACACAACTAGCATAAGTCCTTGAGACCATCTTTCTCAAACGACGTTCCTTCAAGTTTACGCCAAGAAATTCGAGGATGCTCGCACTTCTAAAACGCGAAACTCTAAAACACTAAAACCTCATTGTTCTCGTAAAACGTTGTGGTTTATTATGAAAGGACCTGGTGCTAAAGTGTGTATGTATTATGCATCAAAATTTAAACGGGTGTCTCTAAATAACATTAAACATTTACAAGTCTTTAGAAAATTTGACAATTAATTTTTCCACAAATTGAAAAAGCGTTTAGTGAGTGCATTAGCACCTTTAACTGACACTTGCAACAGTGAGTCCATCACTATTAAAACAACTGTAACAGTCAAGTAATTTACTGGGGGGTGAGAACCCTAAAAGGCAGACCATTAGAAATTGGGAGGGGGAGGGGGGTTGCGCATGATTTTTTCTCGGGGATCAGGTTGTGCAATAATGTTTTTCCGGAATTTGTATGTTTTTTTACTAAGCTTGGATCTCTGCAAGAACGTTTTTTGGATTGGCCTTCCTCGAATTGTTTTGGGGGAATTGCCACCCGCTCTCTCTCCCCAATTTTTACTGGTCCACCCTTAATAAGGCTGTTTGAGCAGGCCTGGGTCTACTATTGCCATTTCATTATTCTGCGAACTCTATACCGAGACTGTTTGGCTTCCGTCAATCAAACGAGTGAACAGCTCTGGGTGATTTTACGGAGGCTTTGCTAGATCTTGTGGTCTCATAGAAGCTAGCTAGGCTTCAAACACAATTTTTCATTGTAAAATAAGTGACAGTGGAACAGTTTTCAAAGTGGGAGGCTCGTTAGTTGGATTGTATGACAGCATGGGGTCTGAATTTAGTGAAAATGTATGTCGAAAACTTGACGAAATATGGCGGGCGTGGGACTCCCCCGGCGGCTCCGCCGTCCCTGAAAATGCAAACCAAACTCAGAAAACATGCGTGGACTTGACTTAAAGTGGGAGTTCGCAGAATTCTGAGAATCGCAGTAAGGTGGCATAATTTCTCGGAATAGTCGCATCATGACATTAAGCGTAAAGCTAAGCGAGCCCGAATTTCAACCATCCCTTCCGGCGCACTTTGCGAGAGGAAATGTCTAAATTTTTGCTATGCAGACTCGTCTCCTCTGGTAGTCGTAGTCGTAATTTCTATCCTGATCATTCTCGTACTCAGAGCTCACCGGCTCGTCTGCTCTAAGGGGAGGCTCTTGGGACATCGATTTGAACGCCCTGTCGTTCATGCGGCAAAAGCTGAATGACACAAGGAATGCATTCATATGTTTCTCCATGGAAAAGCCGAACTGTCATCGGATATTCATATATACATGTAAAATGTCCTATTGGCCGCTGGTTGCTTCCGTAACAACCACTAGATATTGGCGGTTCCACTGACAGAGCGGAAAAACCCTGTTAAAAAAATTTCAAATAATAAGGTCGGGTTAACTCAGATAAGCTTGATTTTTTGCATACAGACTCCTCATTTGACGGAAAACAAATATCAAAACTACTTTTTTCTAATGGATCCGTCTTTGAGATATTCGGCTTAAAGAGTTGGTTTCTATGCCATTTAATGAGAGAATTAGTACTTTGATCAGGAATTATGCAAACTTTGGTCGACCATATCTAAAAGTCATATTCTTCAAATTTCTTTAAAAATTGGAATTTAAGGTTTTGTTCACAGAAACTATTTGTATACGGAATCTTGAGCTTATAGTTTGAAATATGGCGAAGTTAGACATTCTTTTTTTGGTAATTTCCCGCTCTGTCGGTTCCTCTTTGACCCAAAAAAATCCGCATGTAATAAAAGTAACAGACGTAAAAACTAGCGTACTAACAAAAATTGGATCAGGAAACTAGACAAGGAACAGGAAACTTGTGTAACCCACGGCGCGTGGGAGAGTGTTCAAAATAACTAAGCCGTAGGGCAACGTCGTGCCAGAGTCGCGCCGTTCCAATCCAAAACAATAGAACATTTTACTTGTAAAGTATAATAAAGCGGCATCCTTGTGAAAAAGGAAAGGTTCGACAGAAGTTCCACGTTTGCGCTGGGCCTCAGAAATTGTTGTTGAGGATTTTAAATATAACTGCTAAACTGTCAACTTTGACCATGCTACGCACTGTTTTAGTACAAAAAATTTATACTACACCTCTTCAAAAAGGACTAAACGATGATGATATAGTAATGATCACACAACAGACTAAAAACCGTACTCTGGGACTTTATCTCGCTACGAGTTTATGCGAGATAAAGCGAGATAATGCAAGATAAGATGGAATTTAAATGATCCAATTGAAGATTGAAAGGCGAGATAAGGAAAGATTGTGCCAATTAGGAGCTGCGAGATAAGGCGAGATAAGGCGAGATAAGGCGAGATAAGGCGAGATAAGGCGAGATAAGGCGAGATAAGGCGAGATAAGGCGAGATAAGGCGAGATTAGGCGAGATAAGGCGAGATAAGGCGAGATAAGGCGAGATAAGGCGAGATAAGGCGAGATAAGGCGAGATAAGGCGAGATAAGACGAGATAAGGCGAGATAAGGCGAGATAAGGCGAGATAAGGCGAGATAAGGCGAGATAAGGCGAGATAAGGCGAGATAAGGCGAGATAAGGCGAGTTTAGGCGAGATAAGGCGAAATAAGGCGAGACAGGGCGAGATAAGGCGAGATAGGGCGAGATAAGGCGAGATAAGGAAATATTGTACCAATTAGGAGCTGCGAGATAAGGCGAAATCAGGTTTGAGTAGGCCTAATAAAAACTATTTCGGCAATGACGCTGTCTTCAGACTAAAGCTCTAAAGTTTACTCACACTAAGTTAATAATAACAGAAATCGAAAATACCCAAAACGTTCTTATGAAACATTTTTTGTTTGTCTCGAGCCGGCTCGATCCGGATGTACGTTTACAATGAGAGACTTATTGTTTCCGTGTGTGACCAGTGTTGCGAAGGCGCATTCCAAGTTTTATTCCGCTTTGTATACAAACATCAGCAAAGCGACGCTGATTAAATTACTCTATATCATAATTTCATACTTGCTACGAATGCCCTACGTATATATGTGTTTAATTTTTCCTTTTCGACCCTGATTACTTTCCGTAGTACTCTATATCAATTTATACTTGCTACGAATGTCCTACGTATTTATTTGCTTTATTTTTCCTTGTTTATCTGGTATTAAATAGCCGTCCACATTTCGTTTCACAAACTCGTTGTTTATCTGTGTAATATAAAGCGATACAGCTATCGGCTCAAGCATTCAAAGACGATAGCTCAAGAAAAGATCGAAAGGGCTTGATTTCACAAACTCGGTTGGTCCGTTCAGTTGTAATGGCATCGGCACAGTCCACGAACTGTTTTGTGTTGTTCAGCCTCGCTTTAGTGATCATAGCTGGAATAATTATCATAGCAGTTGAACAATTTCTATCAAAGCAGAGCTCAAAAAGTTGCGGCTCATTTTGTACAGTCCTAGGGTTTTTCCTCGTCGGTGTTGGTTCAGTTCATTGCTGTGCTATTTTCTTTTGTTGTCCTCATTACATTTGCGCAGAAAAAGAAGAGCGAGACTCGAACCCAGCACCGCGACGTCAGGGAGCATTTGTATTGCGTAACAGAACTCGGGTGGATATATCACGTGATCACGAAAGTGACATGGCCATTGTATTGCGTGACAGTCCTTTCGTGGGTTCATTATTTGAAGTTCCTCCTCCTTATGAAGAAGTACTTGTCATTGAAAACACTTACCCTGGTGATGGAATAGAAACGTATGCCATGGAGGTATCCAATGAGGTGCCTTGTCCAAGTGAACAACAAGGACAAAGCACGGAGAACATTGAAAATGCTTCACAGCAAGAGTTGCGTGACAGTCACGAAGACGAACAATTGGATGGTTGCGAGGAATTGCGTTACGCGAATCCACCACCATATGAGCTTTGCTTCCAAACAGCGTGTAATTATCCCAATGTTGACCGACCACACCATTGGTGGGCCCAAAACTGACCGACCACAACATTGGTGGGCCCATTGCTGACCGACCACAACATTGGTAGGACCAAAACTGACCGACCACAACATTGGTGGGCCCATTGCTGACCGACCACAACATTGGCGGGTCCATTGCTGACCGACCACAACATTGGTGGGCCCATTGCTGACCGACCACAACATTGGCGGGCCCATTGCTGACCAACCACAACATTGGTGGGCCCAATGCTGACCAACCACAACATTGGTAGGACCAATACTGACCGACCACAACATTGGTGGGCCCATTGCTGACCGACCACAACATTGGTGGGCCCAATGCTAACCGACCACAACATTGGGGGAATCTGGACCGCGCCGCACAGTGCTCTGTGCCTTTTCGTAGCTATATGAAACATACTCTATGATCTCCATAAAACCTACTTCTTCTGTTTGGTTTTGGCACAAGGACAACATGGTCACCGATAGTTTGTATAAACCGGTGACATCAGCAGTCCAATAAAAAAAGATAGACATTAAATAATAAAAGATTGACATTTTGCATTTGCAACATTTGTACTATACCAGGTGACACCAGCAGTTAAACAATAAAAGAAAATGTGATCACGCCATGAGAGGCGCCATCTTGTCTGTCACTAAGATTGTATCATTAGAGTGAACAATTTATTTAACTTTACGAAATAGTTTGCTTCGCGTGTGTGGAACTATAATCTGGAGATATCGAACCACCTCTGTTTACATCCGTTCACGCTTTCATTTAATTTGGCAATAATAGTAGAAGAGGAGTCTTCACTGTAATCTCAACACGATCGTGGAAAGTTTCAATTTTCATGAAAGGATGCTTTTAAAGGTCAAAGGAATTTTTTGCAGTTTGGCAAAGTTATGATCATTTTTTTTGTGCATCACTTCCATGCCTTTTACGAGCATCCCGAACTCATTACAAGTCGAACTATTTTGCTTTCGCGCTGTGGTATTAAAATCTGAACATATCGAGCCACTCAGTTGCCATTCGATCACAATCAAGTGTGGTATATTGGCTCGCAAATCTGTGTTGTTTTATTTAGCAGTAATACATGTGTTCGCTGTAATCTAAAAGGTGATAACGGGATGGGGGGGGGGAGGGGATGCTCAATTTCAGTGAAAGGATGTTTTTGGACTCAAATTTGGACATGGAATTTCTGGGATTTTATAAAAGGACTAAAATTGTACATGTCTAGGGTTACCCTTAAATGAAGTCCAGATATAACCATCTATCTAAGGTTTATTAAGTAACCTTTTGAACTGCAAGATAAGTAAAAAACTTGGCCTGTTGGTTTGTTATCGGATGGATTAATGGATTGCGAACGGCCCCTTTTTCAGTGATTTTTACCAGTCTGGCCTGTTTTCAAATTGGAAATTTGATACAGAAAGCTACTAAATACTACATCATGAGCATGCTTCAGTTATTTTTTCTTTCTTAAACCAAGTTGAATTACAGGATCCAGGATTTTACTAAAGGGGATTCCGTTTCTTCTCCACACCTTCAGAGACTGATACGGGCAATATATTATGAAGAGCTCGTCCGCGAGCTATCTGGGTATCACAATAAAATTCTCATTGTTCTGATGCTCAATGGGGGTTCCGTAGAACCCTTAGAATCCCCCTGGAGCCACCACTGAGTTAATGCAGGCCACTCGACGCCTAGTTTTGTTTTTGTTAAAACAACAGCGACCATCAGACTTTCCAATTTTTGTGTTTTACTTTCATAGTCCCTTCGCATCCCCCCCCCTCCCCCCACCCCACCCCACTGAAACCTCCTGTAATAATCTTACGAGTTGAGCTATATTTTGCTTCATGTTCTGGGACATCAACTGAGCATATCGTACCACTCTCATCTGCTTACAATATATCGCAATATCATCACATGTGGTATATTGGCTCGCAAAATTCGTGGTTATTTAACTTTGCAATAAGCGCAGAGAACGTTGAATGTTTCTTGACACGGACGCAGCAAGAGCGCAGCTCCCAGCAGCCTGGAAAAATATGAAAATGAGTTCTTAACTTTGGAGCTTCTTACTTGGCGAGACAACTAGTGTCTCTCCACTGTGACAAGTGTGTGCAGTAAGTCGTTGAACCACATCAACTGAAAAAGGTACTACAGTTTGCTCGATATTTTATGAAGTATATTTTCCTAGCGCAAGCCGAGAGTTGTTTCATCGCCATGTAAAGCAACTGAAAAAGTGTCATTCTCAAAAACTACGCTTCTCCTACGGCTGCTGAGATTGAATACGGTGTTGAAAACTTCTTGCTGCTTGCATCAGACAGAGTAAACAAAGAGTACTTCATTAAAACTGGAAACGAAATCATGTCGCTAAAAAGTGACTTTCTGTGGGAGGCAATAGAGTTCGTCATTGGAATAATCGTGCTAGGGGTTGGGTTTGCTACTGGACTAACTTGGTTGGCTATTTACGTATCCTCAACCATTTTCTGTGTCGCCCTCTTTCGGTGCACGATCTTGTGTTTCGTGTGCTGCTATTATGGATGCCGTTGTTCATCAACGCAGAGGGGTGCTTGAAGATCGTCAAGAAACTTGAATATGCTACTCAAAGTCACGATGGACCAACAGCTATTAAGAAATTCTCGGGGGCACGATGGATGAGAGTTAAAATATGATTACAGTACTAGAAATAACGTCTTTAAATCAGTCAACTATTTCCGATTGTGTGCCGGTTCGTGAGTAAAGATAAAACGTTCATCACGTGGGCTAAATTTTGGCTTGATTTCAGTATTTGGCAATTGTATTGTATTGCATCAAATGCAACGATGTTGGTATTGCATTCTGAATGATTATTGTTCATGCTAAGGCAGTGTTATTTGTCAAGCTGTGTCACTTGTTTTGCATTGCATATTAAGTTCTCTCTAGAAATCGGCTCCCTCCGCGAACACTTCGTACTAGATACGAACCTACCATAATAACTCAGGCGTCCATCTCTATCAAAATTTAAAATGTTTCGTTTGTTTCTTGTACAGAAACGCCCGTAAACATCTCTGCTCAAACACATTCTACCCACAAAGGAACACAGAGAGTAATGTAATTGTCAACAATTTCAAAGTACAACGTGCTGACAACAGAGAGAGCATTACAGAAATCCTTATTGCAGCGAAGCCTCGAAACACTGAGTGATATGCAAACTACACATTTGGTTCTTTTGTACCGATAGAACACATCTTTGCTCAGAAACATACCTATATAACAGAGAGTAGTGGCAATCGTCAGCAATTGCAAAGTTATTAACATCTGGCTGTTGACAACACAGACAGCTTTTTATTGCAGCGCAGCAATAAAACACAGACGTGCATTAGGCAATTCTTAGAAAGTTGGATTGAATTAAACGGGAACCCTACGACTAGGAGCTGACAAGACAAGCCTATCAAGTCTATATTAGAACAGAGCGCTGAAGAGCCAGGCGCACATTAAGTTCAAATAATACTGGGTGGCAATAGTTGGTACAGTACGCGCTTTTTATAAACAAAGCGATATTAATTTACCATGACCTTAAAGATTGACTTTTTGTGGGAAATCCCTCAACTTGTCATTGGAGGAGTGTTGTTCGGTATAGGGTTTGCCATAGGGTTAGGCGGTTATATATTTATCTATTTAGTTGGACCAACTATTTGGGGCCTCACATTTCTAAGGTTCGTCTTTATCTGTTGTTACTATGGAATATATTCCTCGCGCAGTGGTAACCAAAATGAGAGAAATGAGCCAAGTATTGATACGTATTCAATCCATGCATGCGAAACACACAATAGGCTGAATAGGGCGCCCTCCATTATTGTGCTAGAAAACTTGGAACAAAACAGTTCGTCAGAAATGATCGATGAAAATGTGGCAAATTCAGGATGGAAAGTATTGCATGGCGCGCAATCGCCTTGTGACGCAATTGGGATTAGGGAACTTGGGTTTGCCCCAGCTTATAATACTCCCTATTAAAATTAAGCTTTACACAAGTTGCTTGGCAACTTTTGGCCAAAAAAGCCACTCTTAGCTCGAGCAACTTAAGTTCGGGACATCGTCGGAGAGTTTTCGGCTAACCCGAAAGCCCCTGAACAAGTTCGGATGCCGTCGGTTCGAATTCGTGACTCGTTCGGTACATCTTGGGACACATTCAGACGCGCTTAGATAAATTGGGTGTGTCAGGCCAATATTCCCTTCAGTTATCAATATGTTTGAAGATTCTAGGATAACAATTGTATATAAGGGGAGAGGTCAAAACATCCGTACTTCTGTGGGTGCCCAATTTGGGGGGGTGGGGTAGGTGCCGGAGCCACCTACCTCTCAGAGCTGAATTTTAGAGCAAGTATCTCCTTATATAAAATAGATCATATTAAAAAGGTGTATGCTCCAACGCTTTCCTCGCAGCGAAAGGAGTCCATATGTGCAATAAAATCAGGTACCCCTAGATCATGCTCTGAGAAAATTACGTCTGAAAAATATTGGGTACCTAAGGGGGTAGATGCCGGTACCCACCACCTCCCCTGGACAAATTGGGCACCATTCGAGTAGAAAAGTGTTTTGACCTCTTCCCTAACTGTCCTAAAAGAAAAACGAAGCACAATTTGCATTTTACTTCATCACTGGTGTCTATATCTATGGAGAAAGATACCAAATGAAATGTGGCAATTTTAAAATAAATTTAAGCAACTTTACGAGAAAAACAGCAACGTTTGAACAATTTTAAATAATTTCTCGAGTAACTTTTCAGGAACTTTGTGGCAACTTGTGTAAAAGCTTTTACACAAATTGCCAAAACGCCAGCTTGTCAAATCCCCGGGGAGGGGGGGGGGACTCCCCTACTTTTTGGGCGGTGGTGCTCGTCGTACCTTTTAGGGTTTAAAATCAGGCCTCTGGTACCTCTGGTACGTAATTTGAGCACATAAATCATTGCCGTTGCTTACATCATTAACTGTTTCGCAAAATATATGTGGCGTTATTTACGGGTCAGATACTCTTTCAGTGTGTTGTTTACAACATATCGAGATAAAGGTGCCATTTTCGTCAATGCCTACCCGTGGCGTGACCCGGATTACCTGTGTTGCTAGTTCAATACTTTTGTTGGATGGGGTGGGGTTGGGTGGGGTGAGGGGTAAAACAAAGATGCATCTTAGCCAATAGGAAATTTCATTATGACGTATTTAACTACGACTACCGTTGGGGGGGGGGGGGGGGGGGGGGGGGGGGGGGGGGGCGACTCCCCTACTTTTTGGGCGGGGGTGCGCGTCGTACCTTTTAGGGTTTAAAGTCAGGCCTCTGGTACCACTGGTACGTAATTTGAGCACATAAACCATTGCCGATGCTTACATCATTAACTGTTTCGCAACATATATGTGGCGTTATTTACGGGTGAGATACTCTTTGAGATCGAGATAAAGGTGCCATTTTCGTCAATGCCTACCCGTGGCGTGACCCAGATTACCTGTGTTGCTAGTTCAATACTTTTGTTGGGTGGGGTGGAGTGGGGGCAAAACAAAGATGCATCTTAGCCAAAAGGAAATTTCATTATGACGTATTTTACTACGACTACCGTTGAAATCCTTTGCGTTGTCCCTTTGCTCGCGCAATTACCGTCTATTGTTTCCAATAGCGGGTTATCTGCATAAGAAAAGAAAACTGAAGGATTCTAGTAGTCGTAGTCAAATGAAGCAATAATGCAGATGTCCTATTCGGCGGAACCAAAATTGAGATGGGGCTCCGTTTTGGCACCAAAATGGCGGCTCCATACAATAACTGAACAAATCGCGCGCATTCATCATATGTCGCTTATTAGGCAGGGAAACACCTAATTGGGGTCACATTTCCTAGGAAATCAAGAGTGGATTAACAAGAGTTAGAATCTTTCCCTACTGTATTTGTCCACATCACAGTCAGAAAAGTATCTATTTTTAGATTTGAGTTTCGCGCGCGAAAGTATTCGAATGCTCAGGTTCGAATGCTCGTATACCCAATACACAACAAAATAGAGAATATCCTACCTTATCTTTGCGATTTCAACGGTTTTTTCCATTGTCTGCGATTTAATTTTAGGCTGGATCTCACAACTGTTCGCGTGGCGAGAAAGTGGGAACCCTGTGGATGACGAATTTTCGCGGGCATCCTAGTTCTAAAAATAGACACTTTTCTGACTGTGATTCGGGCGTACATAGTAAATATGGAAACTCTTGGTAATCCACTCTTGAGGAAATACATTTTATTGTTTTCAACACGGTTCTGTGGCGTATTGAGATTGGGCTCCGTTTTGGCACCAAAAACATCCTTCTCTTGATCGCCATTTTGTTTTTTACCCCCCGCCGAGGGGCCTGAGTCACGTTTTGGACACCACAGGCAACCCGCGCGGATTTGCCATAAAAACGACAGCACTTTCTCTGATATGAACAAAATCGCGCGCATTCATCATATGTCACTTATTAGGCAGGAAAACACCTAATTGGGGTCACATTTCCTAGGAAATACATTTTATTGTTTTCAACACGATTCTGTGGCGTATTTAGTGTTCAGGTGGAAATTTAGGGAGATAATTTTAGTCACGTGACAAGTAAAAAGCACTATAACGTGGAACATTTAGCTAATTAAAACAGTGACCACTTTGTTTCGTTGCTATGGAAACTGTAAATACAGTAAATCATGCATCATCACGATTATTTAAGATCGTTTCTACAGCAAGTGGTCATCACTTTAAACTCACTCATTCCAGAAAATCGCGGTCGTTAAAAAACGGTCATTAAGCGATCAACAACAAAAAAGTGAGGTGAGCCCCCTTAAGTTTACGTTTCCATGCTTTCTTCATACGATGGTGGCAAATCGTCGTCATGCACGGACAACGATGGAAAAGTGAGTTCTGTTGCTTCATCAATGCTCTCATTATACGCAGGTGGGGAATCATGAAGTTGTTCTTGACTATGAGATTCATTCCCATCCAACCTTACCACTAAAGTTCTCATATCTATACCAGAAGAAATGACATCGTTAGTTGGACCATCGTGGACAAGCATGGACAACGATGGAAAATCGAGTTCTGTTAGTTCATTAATGCTCTGCGCATACGAAGGTGGTGGGTCATGACCTTGTTGATTATGAGATTCATTGCCATCCAATCTAACCACCCAAGTTCCCATGTCCAAAACAGAAGAAACGTCTTCGCTAGTTGCACCATCGTAACAACGACCAATAGGTGTTACATAACAGTTATCGGTTGTCCGACCTGGCGCGTGAGCTCGATTATGTGTCAGGTAGCTATTGTTGATTGGCCTAGCTTTTTGGAGACGTGCTCGTTGACGTTCCAGCCTCTCTGCTCTTTGGGGATCAGAGAAGATTTCGTAGATATAACAGAAATGACAGCACAATACACATGAAGCAATAAGAAAACCTGATCCAATCAATGTCAATATTAAACCTTTAAAAAAATGTCGAAGAAACGCTTGATCAAAAAGGATGAATGCAGAAATAATCATCGCTAGTCCAACGACAAAGGTGCAGCTTATCCACGAGCACAAAGTTATCTTGGAATGAGCCATCACGTGACCTGTGGAAACCCGGGTTTAAATCAAGTCTTCTTTGATGCACAACAAAGCCAATCAGTGTTGAGTTTGCCTTCCCATCTCAGGTCAACTCAGTTATTCAGCTCAAAGGCAAATAACTCTATAGAATAGCAAAAAGTCTGCAGATCGTCGTAGATTGTTAAACACCTTCAGTTTCTCTTTGAGTCAGACCGTTCACTCATAAACTTGTAAATCAATTCAGATATCCCAAAATTGAAGGCACAGTTAGGCAAAGATCTGCATTGCCAGGCTCGGGAGCTGAGATCATAGAGTCACATAGACAGAAGCAAAGATACTTGATGACGACCATTCGCACGTGCGCCACCTAAAATCAGTAGTCAACCTCTTCAATGAATCAGAGTACGCACAGCGAAGTAAATGTTACTCATTTTGCTGTTCGATCTTGTTTGTATTTGTACAGCTAATTAAAAATAGAACTGTGTGATAATTGCGGTTTTTGAATATCGGCCTGCCAGTTATCAACAGTGTCATGAAATCATTTGAACATTGCATGACAGCATACAACGACTTTTCAGCGATAAGGAAGAACATGGATTTGCCGGGCATCTGTGACAACACGAGAGGCACTATCCTTTCCATACTTGTGGCAAATCTAAATTACTTACAGGGGTGTTAGTGTTTGTGAAATAGAATGACTGGCGGGAATCCAGGTTGTCAATCCAGGGTGCACGATCAAACGACGGGCAAGAAAAACAAGACATTTATAAAAGAGGCACAATCCATAAACATTGAAAATACCTAACCACTTACGCAGTATAGAAAATTTCCTGACCTTGTACTTTGGAATGGTATGGTGAATGTAAGTAAAGTTCTAAATTTTCCAAGAAAGAAAAAACTTTTAAGTTAAAACTTGTGCTACGACATTCATCTGCAATCTTGATATGTAATTTCGATTAGTTTTCCAGTGATGTTAAAAATTCCACCTACATTTTCAGATTTTTGAAATAAAAACCTGACAAAAGAAAAAACAAAAACAAAAAAGGTTTCATTAAGTTTTTCAAACGAAAAGACGGGCTTTTGTCGTGGTTCTAGCAGTTTGAATAATGCTTTTTTGAGCTTTCATACTCGTCATATCAAATTGTGGCAGCTGAGACAAATTTGAAACCACGCGAGACTGGAATAGAGAAAACAAGTCCGTGAGACCAGAGGCTTCTCGATTCACTCACGTCGTGTCTGTAAATTATGTGTCTTGCGAAAGAAGTGAAGGTTTATAGACTCTGGTAATATTACAGGCCACTGTTCATTGATGGCTGATTTGAACATTGGATCAGCGCAGAACGTTATTTTTCAACGACATGTGTCTCGCGCATGCGTCAGTGGCTGCCACCATCACCTAATGCCATTCATGCGAGAAATCGTAGTAGATTGTTTTAAAAACACCTTCAGTTTCCTGGCTAGACCGTTCACAATATAGGCACAGATCTGTCAGGCACGAAAGCCGAGATCATACAGCAGCAAAGATACTTGATGACGACCATTCATTATATTAGGAAGTTGAAAAGAAAGTGTACTATCTTGATAATATGCAGATTTAAAAAAAATTCTCCGAAATAAATGTATGACACTTTTAAATATACTTTGCAGCCCACGGTCGAATTGCGCATAATATGTTATTTACCGGCTGGGAGGTCCCTATAGATGCCTTTATCACGCAATATTGATTGATAATATATAATAGTTTATCAGAAAATGGAATCCAGTTTTTAATTCTACACATCCGTATTAAGTAAAACTGCAGAGTTTCAAAATAATTATTTGACTGGCTGAGACATGAATTTTCAAAACTTATGCTTGGCTTACTTTTAACAAAGAAAAGTTTGGCCAAAAACGTCAAGACGAGGCTGGACGCAATGACCAAAAAAATCTGCATGTATTATGAAAGTAACAGACGTAAAAACTAGTGTACTAACACTTGGATCAGGAAACCAGTGACAAGGAACAGGAAACTTGTATAACCCAAGGCCTACGGCAACGTCGTGCCAGAGTCGCGCCGTTCCAATCCGAAACAATAAGAAAGTTTTTGATTATAAAGTATAATGAAGCGGCATCCTTTGAAAAAGGAATTGTTAGACAGAAGAAGTTCGTTTGAAGATCGACGTTTGCGCTTATGACTTAAGACATTGTTCGGTTCAGGATCTTAAAGATACGTGCAACACTTGTCTATCAACTGTTATGCACTGCTTTACAAAAAAAATATACTACATCTTCTTCAAATAGGACTAAACCATGAAACGTTAGCAAAATGAAGGTCAAAATATAGCCGAGGAAACTTACTGCTTACAGTAAGAGTCAAATCACACAACATACTAAAATAAAGAAGTTATATCTCGACAAATATTGCTGATGCCATCTTCAGACTAAACCTCTTGCTCTTAAATTTCTTACACCTTAAGTTAATAACACAATATCGAAAATACCAATAGCGTTCTATGAAAAACATTCTTGAACATTATTCATTTGTTGTATTTGTTTTGTGCCTGCTCGATCGGATTTACAAACTAGCAGTGAGGGGTTTATTATTTCCGTGTGTGACCATGTGTTGCAAAGACGCTTTCCCAGTTCCTCTTTGTGTACAAACATCAGCAAAGTGACACTGATTGCCTTCCGCGTAGTACTCTATCAATTTCATACTTGCTACGAATGGCTTACGTATTTATATGTTTTATTTTTCCTTGTCAATCTGGTATTAAACCAGCCGTCCACATTTCGTTTCAAACTCGTTGTTGTAAAGCGATACAGCTATCGGCTCAAGCATCCAACGAGAAAACAAACAGCTTTATTTCACAAAACTCGGTTGGTCCGCTCAGTTGTAATGGCTTCACGATCCACGAACTGTTTTGTGTTGTTCAGCCTCGCTTTAGTGATAATAGCTGGGACGATTATCATAGCGGTTGAACAGTTTCTATCCAAGCAGAGCTCGAAAAGTTGCGGCTCGTTTGTACAGTTTTCGGGACTTCTTCGTCGGTGTTGGCTCAGTTCATTGCTGTGCCATTTGCGCCGAGAAAGAAGAGCGAGACTCGAACCCTCCACCACGACGTCAGGGAGTATTTGTATTGCGTGACAGAACTCAGGTGGATATATCACTGGATCACGAACGTGACTGGGTATTATATTGCGTGACAGTTCTTTCGTGGGTTCATTATTTGAAGTCCCTCCTCCTAATGAAGAAGTACTTGTTATTGAAAACAGTAACCCTGGTGATGGACTAGAAACCTTTGTCATGGAGGTATCCAATGAGGTGCCTCGTCCAAGTAAGGAACTAGCGCAGTACACGGAGAACATTGAACATGATTCACAGCAAGAGTTGCGTGACAGTCACGAAGACGAACAACCGGATTTGTGCGAGGAATTGCAATACGCGAATCCACCACCATATCAGCTTTGCTTCCAAACAGCTTGTAGTTATCCCAATGCTGACCGACCACAACATTGGTGGGCCCAATGCTGACCGAGCACAGCATTGGTGGGCCAAATACCCACCGACCACAACATTGATGGTTCCAATGCTGACCGACCACAGCATTTGTGGGTCCAATACTGATCGACAACATTGGCGGGCCCAATACTGACCGACCACCTCATTTTTTTGGGGGGAGAGGCATCCGGACCGCGCTGTACCGTGCTCCCTTTTTGCAGCCATACTAAATCTACTCTATGATCTCCATAAAAGCTGCTTAATCTGTTTGGTTCTGGCACAATGACAACATGCTCACCGATAGTTTGTATATACCAGGTGACACCAGCAGTCCAATAATATAATAAAAGATAGACATTAAATAATAAAAGATTGACCTTTTGCATTTGCATCATTTGTACCAGGTGACACCAGCACTTAAATAATAAAAATAGACAACAACAACAAAATACTCTATAAAATGTGATCACGCCATGAGAGGCGCCATCTTGACTGTCATTAAGATTGTATCATTAGAGTGAACAATTTATTTTACCTTACAAAATAGTTTCCTTCGCGTTGTGGAACTATAATCAGGAGATATCGAACCACCTCTTTTTTCATCCGTTCAAGCTATCGTTAAGTGTGGTTTCATTGCTCCGAAATCTGTTGCGTGGCAACCAAAGTTTAAATTACAAATGACAGTACGCACAGCAATCCTGTCTATAGTTGTGGCAAATCTATCACTTACCGCGGGTTTGTGAAATAGAATGCTTGGCGGGAATTCAAGTTCTCATGTGTTCCGTAGAATAGTTTCTATATAAGTGTCAGGCACTCCTTTGTTATTGTTTCCGTTCGATATTATTAGAAGACGAATAACGCGTAGAAAATCTCTTAATAAACATCTAAAAACAAAGCTTCAGAGACAATTAGCTGTCAATTATGACGGCTAATAACACAGGCTCCTAAATTAAGTAGCCTCAAATTTCCATGACTTCTTCATACGATGGTGGCAAATCGTCGTCCAGCATGGACATCGATTGAAAAACGAGTTCTGTTGCTTCATCAATGCTGCCATACGTAGGTGGGGGATCATGAAGTTCTTCTTGATTATGAGATTCATTGTCATCCAACCTTGCCACCAAAGTTCCCCTATCGATACCAGAAGAAATGTCATCGTTTGTTGGACAATCGTTGTAAAGCTTGGAGAACGATAGTATCAGTAATTCTGTTGATTCTTTAAAGCTCTTTTCACACACAGGTGGGGGAGTACGCTGTTGTGCTTGACTGCGAGATTCATTGCCAGCGTCATTGCTAGTTGGACGATCGTAACGTGGATCAACTGTGTCAAGCGCTAGAATTTTATTGTGCTGCAAATTGCTTTTGTTGATTGGCCTAGCGCTTTGGTGTTGTGCTGGTTGACGTCCCATTATTCCCGATCTTTTGTGATCAGAGAAGAAGAATCCGTGCGATAGGCGGTAATAGCAGACGTGCACAGCGGGATAAACGAAACATCCACCATACCAATGCACATGAGAAATGCTAAATAACCGATGGATGGATCTTTGAAAAAGAAAATGAATCCAAAAATAATAAGCGGTAGCCCTGTAAAAAAAGAGACGCTGATCCCCAAGCAAAAGTATATCTTGGTCGAAGGCATGACGTGGCTTGTAGGAACCCGGTTTATCAAATCTTTTCTTCTTTGATACAAAACAAGACCAATGTCACCTGAGCCCCGAGCCCGCCTTCCCATCTCGGTTATTCGTGATTTGCAGAACACCTTAGATCGCTTTTTACTATAGACCGCGTTGTAATAAAGTCGTATCAATCAAATATGATGGCGCAGTTAAACAGTTCTGTCAGGCACGATTATAGTTGAGATCAGAGACGGACAGAGATACTTGATACTGATCATCTATCGCAATTTCACCACTTCTAAATCGGAATACCATGCTAAAAATATACTATGATATATATTGTCAACACTCGTCTCTCCGAACGTGCATACAACACACAAGTCAAATACTTTTCAGTGATGCAAAGCAGGGGCGTAGCCAGGAATTTTTGCGGTAGCCAGTTAATGCTCTGCTCATACGTAGGTGGGGGGTCATGAAGTTGTTCTTGACTATGAGATTCATTACCATTCAATCTCACCACCAAAGTTCTCATATCGATACCAGAAGAAATGCCATCGTTAGTTAATTGGACCATTGCCAGTTAGTGACCACGCGTCCACGCAGTTGCTCCCCTTGCCATTTAGATAACTTCACCCAAGTTTGGTTCTCTGAGGTTTATTCCTTCCTAAGATATATTATTTTTCTCCTTTGACGACGTCATCGATGACGTCATACCACGTGACCACACAGTTGCACCCCTCTTGCCACTTAGGCAACTTCACCCAAGTTTGGTAGTCTGAGGTTCATCCCTTTCCGATATATATTATTTGTCTCCTATGATGACGTCATCGATTATGCCATACCACGTGACCATGCAATTGTACCCCCTTGCCACTTAGGCAACTTCACCCAAGTTTGGCTGTCTGAAGCTCATCCCTTTCCAAAATATATTATTTTCCTCTTATGATGACGTCATCGATGACGTCATACCACGTGACTACGCAGTTGCTTAAACCAAGTTTGGTTGTCTGAGGCGCATCCCTTCCCGAGATATATTCTTTTTCTACTATAATGGCGTCATCGATGATGTCATAGCACGTGACGTTTCTATCTTTTGAACGTGGACAGCATACGACGAATGTTCATATATAGGGAGAACGAGACGCAACCCAGTCCATACTTGTAGCAGCGAATCTAGATTACTTACAGGGGTCAATGTTCCGTAGAATAATTTCTATATAAGAGGCGCACGATATCAAACGAAAGGAAAGATAAGCAAGACAAGGAAGCACAATCCTTAAACACCGAAAATACCTAACCACTTATAGGAATATTATAGTGAATGCAAGTAAAATTTCAACCATGCCAAGAAAGAAGAACCTTAAAGTGCTACTCAAGGCTGAAATTTTAATGACGTTTTTGATTGCACATTCAAAAAATGTCGCTTATTTCGTGTTCGTAGCTCTTTTGGTTACAGAGATATTCAAGATTTTTGCTAATGCAAATTAGCAAAAAATGACGTCACAACAAGACAAGGGCAAAAGAGGCCAACAATGTTTGATGTATAATTCTGTTTGGGATAATTAGATTTACTTCAAACTTCGTAATAACAAAGAAGATCCAAGACCTCAAAGATCCATATGTCGTGGTTCTAGCAGTTTGAGTAATGCTTTTGAGCTTTCATAATCGACATAAACAAATAAATTTGAAACCACGCGAAACTGGAAATGAGAAAACAAGTCCGTGAGACCAGAGGCTCCTCGCTTCACTCGCGTCGTGTCTGTAAATTATGTGTCCCTAAGTTGTGAAAGTCTTCGAAACTTCCTGATTTGTTTATCAACACAACCCAGAGTATTTTGGCAAAGTATTGTAGTACCTCACTTGTAGGTGAATAAGTTTCAGATTTTTCCTATTTTTTAAACAGACAGCCCTTATAAGTGTCAATAGCTAAAACCCTCAAAAAAGACAAAAAACGTTCTATTTAAGATTTGTAAACAAAAAGATGGGTTTTTGTCGTGGTTCTAGCAGTTAGAGTAATGCTTTTGAGCTTTCATAATCGACATAAACAAATAAATGTGAAACCACGCGAGACTGGAAATGAGAAAACAAGTCCGTGAGACCATAGGCTTCTCGCTTCACTCGCGTCGTGTCTGTAAATTATGTGTCTTGCGAAAGAAGTGAAAGAAGTGAAGGTTTATAGACTCTGATAATATTCCAGGCTACTGTTCATTGATGGCTGATTGGAACATTGGATCAGCGCAGAACGTTATTTTTCGATGACCTGTGTCTCGCGCATGCGTCAGTGGCTGCCACCATCACCTTATGCCTTTCAAGCAAGGTGACAACACAGGGAATTTCTGCAGAACCCCATCCATGGGAAAAGCTGAATTTCCCAAAAGGAAACGCGTGGAAAAGTGTTCGGAGTTCACATAGATAGCCATGTGAAACCCGAACACTTCCCATTGTTCTACCAGGGTCTGGAAGGGTATTCGCGGGATCCGGGATTTGACAAAAATTCGGCACGGGATTCGGGAAAACACAAAATAATTGAGCGGGATTCGGGATTTGACTGCCGTCTGGGATGCGGAATTTGCAAAAATATGGGCACGGGATGCGGGATTCTATGGCTGTCTTTCGGGAAATCACGGGAAATATGAGGGAACAGCACCAGTAGACTTTTGCTGCGAAAGAGTGCTAATCATAAGGTATCTGCTTTCTTAGATTGTCTGATTTATTTCATTATTTGATTGAAACTGTCAAGACGTATTTCCAGCCAATAAGCAGAGTTTATTTTGCTTCAACCGGATGCCAGGAAAGTCACGTTGTAATCTTATACCAGTTTATGCAACATTTTATACGGATTGTCTCGATCACTTTGAAAGCTCTTCAATCTATTGTAACCCGGAGGATTTAGCTACAAGATATGGCAAGTAATGATGCCACCTCTGCAGCTTCTGCTGGTCAAAGTTTTGGCGTCATTTTTTCGGACAAAGATGAGGATACCGTCAAAACCGTGGCAATTCACAAGGAGAAATTCAGTGTTCCGCTATGTTTAATTACACATTTCTGAAGCTTTGCGGATTGAGAAGAAATCGCAAGAAGGCCCGCGCAAAACCCCAAGGTCACATCAGTCACATTTGCTAGGGTTCAGACGGGAGGACGCAATATGCGTGGCAGTGTGATAGAAGGTAATAGACGGTAATTCGAACTCGGTTACATTAAAACATCGCTAGCTGAAAATAATTTAACTTCGTCTAACGGTCTTATTTTCCAATAGATTTACCTTCACGCTGGGGCCAACCACCCCCCAAAATGCGTCATTCAAACTTTGACTCAACATGACTTTCTATCCTCTGAGGCTATTTTGACCAAATTTGGTAGATAGGATAACATTACGATGACAAATATTTTCCACTACTTTTGACGTCACTATGATGCTTTGTGACGTCATCAGAGATTGCGCAATCATTTGATCATTTTTAAGAATTGGAATATGCACTATTTCTGTAACAACAACAACAACATTTTATTACACAATAAACTTAAATACATTTTGAAAGCTGAACCCGCAAAATAGCTCAAAAGCTAATCGAGGCGGGAAGCTACTTTAAATATATAAATATATCTACATATAGGTTTGGCAGCTCCTAATTTATCAGTTACAGAAAGTTGATGTTTTTTAAGAAAAGAGAAAAAAAGCGAAAAAAAGCAAAGAGATAGAAGTTAAGTAACGAAATGCAAATAATGAATTATAATCAATTAATAGCATTTGTTAAATGAACTTAAGGCAGAAAAGAGGATTTAGGCAATCTCGTAATTACTTCAGAAACACCAATATAGTCATCTTCAGATTTGAGTAAATTAGTAAGTGACACTTGTAAATTTTGTTTGAATTTTCTTTTGTTTTGATTACGCAGCACTTCTGGCAAACTATTCCATATGACTGGACCAGATCGTGAAAATGCCAGTCTTTGTATCTCAAGCCTTGAATGCTGGATTTGATAGTTCCCTTTAGTGGCAGATCGGGTACTATAGTTATGCACATTACTTGTTTTTGTGAAAAGATTTTGTATCAAAACAGGGGCAGTACCACAATTAACGTCATACATCAAACTTGCTACTTTTTCAAAATAAATCATATGAACAGGCAGAAGATTAGACGATACAAAGAGCGGAATGGCGTGACACTGCCTTTGCTTAAAATGCATTAATCTTAATGCACGCTTTTGTAAAGTAAGTAATTTGTTGGTATACAGCTTTGCAGCACGTCCCCAAGCGACGATACCATAAGACAAATAAGGCAAAATTAGTAGATCTGTAAAGACTGGTCAAGACACTAAATGATACGGTGTGCCTTAACCTAGAGATAATGCCAACAGTTTTACTAACTTTTAGTGCGACATGATCAATGTGGTGCTTCCAATTCAAATTACTATCGATTAGTACTCCAAGATATTTAACGTATTTTTACTGTCAAGAGGTATCCAACGTTGGGAGTTATTATCAAAGAGTCTAATCGCAGGTTGATGATCAATTTTCTTCTGAGACGAGTGAAAGATAACAAAATTAGACTTCTTTAAATTTAATGTAAGTTTATTTGCTGTAAGCCATTCACATACTTTAACTAGCTCGCTGTTTAGCATTGTTTCTAAGTAATGGCGATGATACACCTGTAATGGCGATGATACACCTTAGCAAGAGATGTTGAAAACCGAAAACCGTTTGTAGATAAAAAATAGCTGAGGTCTAGCATTTCAAATAATGACCCCCTCCCCTCTCCTACCTTTTTTGTTACAGTAGCAAATGTATGGGAAAACAAACTCACTGGTAATTTTTTTTTAGTCAATTGAACCGATTTCATTTGCATTATAAATTGCAACATGCGATCTTTGGCTATATTGGTAGAGAGAACAGGCTTTCCAAGCTGTGCACGTCCTTCCAGAACTGATCACGTACAGTAGGCTACTGATATCATCTTCGCACGCATCATTCTCAATCTCTTAACCATTAGAATCTTCTCTTTCCTGGTTTCCTTTGTATCACTGTCACTCTCCTCATAGCCTGCATCACTGTCTGCATCACTGTCTGCATCTCACTTTCCTCACTCTATTCTATGCTTGTAACGTCGAACTTACGCTGACCTAAGGTGTCAGTTGTTAGCTAGTTCTTTCGAAAATAGTGACTGACCGCCTTTCTTGTGGGGGCAACCTTTTAAAATGGAACCTTTGCGTGCCTTTTCAAAACTGTATTAGATGTCTTTGTTATGCGCGCGAAGCGCGCCGAAATGGTGACCCTCCCCAAATCCGCTCTAATATTGTGGCTCTCCCTTAAATGAGCCTTAAAAATTCGTGGCCCTCCCCCCAAAAAACATGGCCCTCCCCCCCCCCCCCCCGGTAAAGAATGACTGCTCCCTTATTGTTGATTGGCCTAGCGTTTTGAAGACGTGCTCGTTGACGTTCCAGCCTCTCTGCTCTTTGAGAATCAGCGAAGGTTTCGTAGATATAACAGAAATGACAGCACAATACACATGCTAATTGAACCAATAAGACAACCTGTTCCAATAATTGTCAATATGCAACATGTAAAAAAATATCGAAGAACGCTTAAAAAAAGGATGGATGCAGGAACAACCATCGCTAGTCCAACGACAATGGTGCAGCTTATCAACAAGTACCAACGTCTCTTGGAAGGACCCATCACGTGGCTAGTTGTGGAAACCAGTCTTTTTTGATGCAAAACATAGACCAAATTTGTCACCTTAGTGTTGTGATCTCAGGTCATCTCAGTTATCCAGGTCACGTCAAATCTTTTCAATGAATTAGAAATGACAGCAACGCACGTCGAAGTAATAACATTTTACCCATTGTTGGATCTTACTTGTATTTTTACACCTCAAAATAGACTATTATTAATTGCGGTTATTGAATATCGGCCGTCCAGTTGTCAACAGTGTCGTGAAATCTATATCCTTTGAACGTGTATCACAGCATACAATGACTTTTCAGCAATAAGGGACAGCGTTCATTTGCCAAGCATTTGTGACAAAACGAGATGTATTAAATCCTGTCCATACTTATGACAAATCTAAATTACTTACCGGGGTGTTAGTGGTTGTGAAATAGAATGATGCGGGAATCCAAGTTTTCAATGGTACGTAGAATATTTTCTATATAAGTTGTCAGCCATTCCTTTGTTATTGTTTTCGTTCGATATTAGAAGACGAATAACGTGTAGAAATCTCTTTTTAATAAACATCGAAAAACAAAGTTTCAGATATGATTTAACAAATTCAATCAAGAGAATTGTTTCCCTATGTTCTCTCCTAGCCGATGGAAATGGATCAATGCTTCCTCCGTCAAAATGACGGCTAACACAGGCTCCTAAAGTATCTGACTCAAGTTTCCATGCTTTCTTCATGATGGTGCAAATCGTCGTCATGCACAGACAACGATGGAAAAGTGAGTTGTGTTGCTTTATCAATGCTCTCATTATACGCAGGTGGAGAATCACGAAGTGTTCTTGACTATGAGATTCATTCCCATCCAACCTTACCACTAACGTTCTCATATCTATACCAGAAGAATTGCCATCGTTAGTTGCACCATCGTGGTCAAGCATGGACAACGATGGAAACGCGAGTTCTATTGATTCATTAATGCTCTGCGCATACGAAGGTGGTGGGTCATGACCTTGTTGATTATGGGATTCATTGCCATCCAATCTAATCACCCACGTTCCCATGTCCAAAACAGAATAGAGGTCATCGCTAGCTGGACCATCGTAACTTCGACCAATAGGTGTTACATAACTGTGATCGGTTGTCCGACCTGGGCCTGGCGCGTGAGCTCGATTATGTGTCAGGTAGCTATTGTTGATTGGCCTAGCGTTTTGGAGACGTGCTCGTTGACGTTCCAGCCTCTCTGCTCTTTGGGGATCAGAGAAGATTTCGTACATATAACAGAAATGACAGCACAATACACATGAAGCAATAACAAAACCTGATCCAATCAATGTCAATATGAAACCTTTAAAAATGTCGAAGAAACGCTTGATCAAAAAGGATAATGCAGAAATAATCATCGCTAGTCCAACGACAAAGGTGCAGCTTATCCACGAGCACAAAGTTATCTTGGAATGAGCCATCACGTGATCTGTGGAAAACCGGGTTTATATCAAGTCTTCTTTGATGCACAACAAAGCCAATAGTGTTGAGTTTCCCTTCCCATCTCAGGTCAACTCAGTTATTCAGCTCAAAGGCAAATAACTCTATAGAATAGCAAAAAGCCTGCAGATCGTCGTAGATTGTTAAACACCTTCAGTTTCTCTTTGGGTCAGACCGTTCACTTCTTGTAAATCAATTCAGATATCCCAAAATTGATGGCACAGGCAAAGATCTGCATTGCCAGGCTCGGGAGCTGAGATCATAGAGTCACATAGACAGAAGCAAAGATACTTGATGACGACCATTCGCAATTGCGCCACCTAAAATCAGTAGTCAACCTCTTCAATGAATCAGAGTACGCACAGCGAAGTAAATGTTACTCATTTTGCTGTTCGATCTTGTTTGTATTTGTACAGCTAACTAAAAATAGAACTGTGTGATAATTGCGGTTTTTGAATATCGGCCTGCCAGTTGTCAACAGTCTCATGAAATCATTTGAACATTGCATGACAGCATACAACGACTTTTCAGCGATAAGGAAGAACATGGATTTGCCGGGCATTTGTGACAACACGTGATGCAATCCTTTCCATACTTGTGGCAAATCTAAATTACTTACAGGGGTGTTAGTGTTTGTGAAATAGAATGACTGGCGGGAATCCAGGTTGTCAATATATAAGGGTGCACGATCAAACGACGGGCAAGAAAAACAAGACATTTATAAAAGAGGCACAATCCATAAACACCGAAAATACCTAACCACTTACGCAGTATAGAAATTTCCTGACCTTGTAAACTTTGGAATGTTATGGTGAATGTAAGTAAAGTTCTAAATTTCCCAAGAAAGAAAAAACTTAACTTGTGCTACGACATTCATTTGCAATCTTGATATGTAATTTCAATTAGTTTTCAAGTGATTTTAAAAATTCCACCTACATTTTCAGAGTTTTGAAATAAAAACCTGAAAAAAGACAAAACAAAAACAAAAAAGGTTTCATTAAGTTTTTCAAACGAAAAGACGGGCTTTTGTCGTGGTTCTAGCAGTTTGAGTAATGCTTTTTTGAGCTTTCATACTCGTCATATCAAATTGTGGCAGCTGAGACAAATTTGAAACCACGCGAGACTGGAATAGAGAAAACAAGTCCGTGAGACCAGAGGCTTCTCGATTCACTCGCGTCGTGTCTGTAAATTATGTGTCTTGCGAAAGAAGTGAAGGTTTATAAACTCTGGTAATATTCCAGGCCACTGTTCACTGTGATGGCTGATTTGAACATTGGATCAGCGCAGAACGTTATTTTTCAACGACATGTGTCTCGCGCATGCGTCAGTGGCTGCCACCATCACCTTATGCCTTTCATTCGAGATGACAAACACAGGGAATTTCTGCAGAACCCCATCCATGTGAAAAGCTGAATTTCCCAAAGGAAACGCGTGGAAAAGTGTTCGGAATTCACATAGATAGCCATGTGAAACCCGAACACTTCCCATTGTTCTACTATGAGAAATTCAGCTTGCTTTTCACATGGTCGGGGTCTGAAGAAATTCCCTGGGAACAAGAATGCGATTGCCTCTTTGAGTAGCCTCAAGCTTCCCAAAGGAAACGCATATGAGAAATTCGAACACTCCCCATTGTCCTAGTATGAGAAATCCAGCATTTCCCATCGATTGGGTTCTGCAGAAATTCCCTGTGAAACCGAAGAGCTTTGGAAACAAGAATGCGATTGCCTCCGGAGTAGCCTCAAATTACACTGGTTTCTTCATACGATGGTGGTAAATCGTCATGCACTGACAACGATAAAGGGAACGTGTGTTCTCTTGCTTCATCGATGCTCTCATACGGAGGTGGGGGACCACGAAGTTGGTCTTGACTACAACATTCATTGCCATCCAACCCTACCACCAAATTTCCACTATCGATACCAGAAGAAATGCCATCGTTAGTTGGACCATCAACGTCAAGCATGGACAACGATGAAAATGCGAGTTCTCTTGGTTCATTTAAGCTTTGTTCATAAGCAGGTGGGGGATCACGTTGTTGAACTTGATTATGAGATTCATTGTCATCCAGCCTAATCACCCAAGTTCCCATGTCCAAAACAGAAAAGACGTCATCGCTAGCTGGACCATCGTAACATCGATCAATAGAGGTTACATAACAGCGATCGGTTGTCAGACCTGGGTATAAAGGCGCGTGGGCTCGATTATGTGTCAAGTTGTTGTTACTGATTGGCCTAGCGTTTTGGAGACGTTCTCGTTGACGTTCCAGCCTCTCTGCTCTTTGTGAATCAGCGTCATAAGTGTAACAAAAGCACAATACACATGAAGCCAAAAGAAAACACGATCCAAAAATTGTCAATAAGGCGCATGTAGCACCATATCGAAAAAACCCTTCAAAAAAAGGATGGATGCAGGAATAACCATCGCTAGTCCAACGACAATGGTGCAGCTTATCCACAAGTACCAACATCTCTTGGAAGTAGCCATCACGTGGCTAGTTGTGGAAACTTAGGTTCTTAAACGAGTCTTCTTTGGTGCAAATCAGTCTCCTAAGTGTTCGCATTTTCCCATCTCAGGTCATCTCAGTTATTCAGCTCACGGCAAATTACTCTATACAGAACAGAGTAAGATTTAAAAACACCTTCAGTTTCTCTTTGGTTATAGACCGTTCATAATAAACTTGTAAATCAGTCCAGACACAAATATGATGGCACAGTTAGTCACAGATCTGTCAGGCACGAGAGCTGGGATCATAGACAGAAGCAAAAATACTTGATGACGACCATTCGCAATTACACCACCTAAAATCAGTAAGCAAACCTCTTCATAAATCAGGATTAACATGACAGTACGCAAAGCGAAGTAAAATGTTACTCATTTTGCTGTTGGATCTTGTTTGTATTTATACACCTAAAAATAGAGTATGATAAATTGTGGTTATTGAATATCGGCCTGATGCCCGTTGTCAACAATGTCGTGAACGTTCTATCTTTTGAACAGCATACGACGACTTTTCAGCGTTCAGGGAGAACATGGATTTGGCATTTGTGACAAATTGAGAGAGTACGTGATTTCGTCCATAATTCTGGCAAATCTAAACTCACCAGGGGTGTTACTGTTTTTTAAATGGAATGGCTGGCGGGAATCCAGATTAATTTCTATATAAGAGGTTGCACTATCAAACCACAGGCAAGAAAAATGACAAGGAATTAGCACAAAATCTTAAACAACGAAAATACCTAACCACTTACGTAGTATAGAAATTTCCTGACCTAGTCCTTTGGAATATTATAGTGAATGTAAGTAAGATTCTAAATTTGCCAAGAAAGAAACATCTTAACTTGTGCTACGATATTCATTTGCAATTTTAATATATAATAATTTTAATTAGACTTTACAGTGATTTTACATTTCTAAGTTTCTGATACCCAAAGGATATTTTCAGAGAAAGAAAATTAAAGGAAAAAAATTTAAACGCACGCGCAAACTGGTTGTAACCGGTTTCTAAGTAGAAATGCGGGTACAATAAAATCAGTAATAATATAGATGCATATCGAATAAAGTTTAAATAACGGAATCACATAAGCGAAAAGTCCAAGCTTACTTAAGCTTTCGGCCAGTATCCACCGGCCTTCATTAGAAATGGTGATTTAATCATGTGGTGCATGATGACTTACTCAACCACGTGATAGAATCAGGGAAGCGTACCAGGGGGGGGGGGGGGGGGGGGGGGGGAGCTGGTAGCGCCCGCGTTCTCGGTTGAGCGATGGCTTCCTGGCGCGAATCTCGATCACCTCGCGCACCCCTCGTTAACGATGTCAAGGATGTCAAAGACATCAGCAACATGGCGTGCAATGCATTATGGAACGGTGACACGGGCCTTAGCACATAAACGTAGTGTTTACCGCCAAATGGTTTATTGCATCCTCAGCGGTTGTTACTAACGTCCTCCCTAAAACGGAAAACTGTAGTGAAGGCAAGACGATCTATTATATCTCATCCGAAAGACGTGAAACACAGGAGAACAAGTGGAACAAACTTCAACACACAATGACGGATCCAGGATTTTAGGGGGGGGGGGGGTCAGTTATTTCGTCACTTCTTCGAGACTGATGCGTGTCTTATCACGATAAAATCCTCATTGTTTTGGTGCTCAAGGGGGGTCCATGGAGGGAATTCCGCATTACTTATTTTAGGGGGGGGGGGGGTCAGTTTCTTTCGTCACTTCTTCGAAGACTGATGCGTTGTCTTATCACGATAAAATCCTCATTGTTTTGGTGTTCAAGGGGGGTTCCATGGAGGGAATTCCGCATTACCTTATTTTAGGGGGGGGGGGGGGCAGTTTCTTTCGTCACTTCTTCGAAGACTGATGCGTTGTCTTATCACGATAAAATCCTCATTGTTTGGTGCTCAAGGGGGGGTTCCATGGAGGGAATTCCGCATTACCTTATTTTAGGGGGGGGGGGGGGGTCAGTTTCTTTCGTCACTTCTTCGAAGACTGATGCGTTGTCTTATCACGATAAATCCTCATTGTTTTGGTGTTCAAGGGGGGTTCCATGGAGGGAATTCGCATTACCTTATTTTAGGGGGGGGGGGGGGGTCAGTTTCTTTCGTCACTTCTTCGAAGACTGATGCGTTGTCTTATCACGATAAAATCCTCATTGTTTGGTGCTCAAGGGGGGGTTCCATGGAGGGAATTCCGCATACCTTATTTTAGGGGGGGGGGGGGGGGTCAGTTTCTTTCGTCACTTCTTCGAAGACTGATGCGTTGTCTTATCACGATAAAATCCTCATTGTTTTGGTGCTCAAGGGGGGGTTCCATGGAGGGAGTTCCGCATTACCTTATTTTAGGGGGGGGGGGGGGGGGGGTCAGTTTCTTTCGTCACTTCTTCGAAGACTGATGCGTTGTCTTATCACGATAAAATCCTCATTGTTTTGGTGTTCAAGGGGGGTTCCATGGAGGGAATCCGCATTACCTTATTTTGGGGGGGGGGGGGTCAGTTTCTTTCGTCACTTCTTCGAAGACTGATGCGTTGTCTTATCACGATAAAATCCTCATTGTTTTGGTGCTCAAGGGGGGGTTCCATGGAGGGAATTCCGCATTACCTTATTTTAGGGGGGGGGGGGGGGGGTCAGTTTCTTTCGTCACTTCTTCGAAGACTGATGCGTTGTCTATCACGATAAAATCCTCATTGTTTTGGTGTTAAAGGGGGGTTCCATGGAGGGAATTCCGCATTACCTTATTTTAGGGGGGGGGGGGGTCAGTTTCTTTCGTCACTTCTTCGAAGATGATGCGTTGTCTTATCACGATAAAATCCTCATTGTTTTCGTGCTCAAGGGGGGTTCCATGGACCCGGAATTCCGCATTACCTTATTTCAAAAAACGGTTTGTAAGTTTAGGCTTACTCTGGGACCTTATCTCGCCTTATCTTGCAGCTCCAAAATTGGCTCGATATTTTTTTTTAAAAACTTCAACTTCCCAAGTGTTAGCAATCGAACTAAGCTGAAACAATGAAACGGCCAAGGATACAACGTTTCCCGAGTAACATATCATGAACTAAGCTGAAACAATGAAACGGCCAAGGATACAACGTTTCCGAGTATTATACTCGGAAAACGTTGTATCCTTGGCCGTTTCATTGTTTCAATTAGTTCATGATATGTTCCCTGGCAGTTCGATTGCTAACACTTGGGAAGCTGATGCTGTTAGTGATGGTGATTTTTCAAAGTATAGAATTTATCCGAGAATAAATATAATTGAATGAAATTCAATTTGACACACGTCTTTGGCCAACAAGAAAAGGCAAGGCAAGGTGACAATAAAAGCAAAAGTAGGCAGGAAGAGGCGAGAAAAAGTCGGGAATTGAAGAGGCTAAATCAGTTTAAAAGTTACAATGCCCCTGGGGGGACTCCCATATGTTTTGGTCGGGGATGATCGTCGTAACTTTTAGGAATGAAGAATCACAGGATTTGGTTTCTTTATTTGATCAATAACATTTAAGGGAGATGGTATCGTTAGGGCTCAAACACTCGGGCAAACTTTCAAGAAAGAGAGAGAGAGAGAGAGTACTTGTTGACAAGACGATAAATTAGACAACATCCATTTTAATGAAAGACCGACATTTTTTTATGGGTATCTTTTAAAAAAAATTGAGTCACGCCCTTTTTGGTATATTTTAGGTGTGAAACTGAAAATCCCCGACGATCATCCCCAAGAAAAAAGTGTGGGAGTCCCCACCGGGAGTCCCCCTCCCTCGAGTCCCCTCCCCTCCCCCTGTTTGCAATGGAAGTGTTGGTGGGTTGCCTGTACGACATGCGCAGAAAGGACTACATGGCACGTTTGCAGCCAAAACGTTGTAATCGTTACTCGTATCGCTATGTTGTAGAACCTGAGAGTTTGTGAGTAAAATGGAAGCAATCGAAGAGGTGGTTCCAGTTCCTCAATGATTGTTTGCAAGGAAAGGATACTGTAGACGCTCTACGATCTGTGAAGGCTGCACTTACGATGACAGTGTGAAAGATTCAGCTTTCGGTAACGCCCTACTCCTTGACAATAAAGAATACGCTAAAGAGGGACATGACACAACAGACCCACGTTCTCAGAATACCCGTTCCTCGTCCCCTTTGGCAGCTGGATTGCAAAAATGACAAAGAAATGTCTTGCAGGGGAATAATGATGAAAGTTTACTAACTACATATTGCAAATGTCTGTATTTCATTAGTACGGGCGAAGTCATCCCATCATAGTTTATAGGGGTGAATGGTTAGGAAACCTGACACCCTGTTATTGTTATCTCTGTTCACTTTTCAGAGGAATCCTTCTGTTTGTGCAGGGTTACGGTACATAAGTACTAAAATCCAGTCAGTGACATATATTCAGTGTACAACAGACATGCATATTAGATGAGCATTAAACAAAGATTGTGCAGGGTCAATATCACGGGATAGCGCATCTCAACATCCAGCCACGCTATTGTGTTGACCCTTTGAAGTTTCCTTACCATTCCACTCCATTAACTATGATTCCATATTGTGGGCTATTCTTTGGATTTGTTTACCCGCTACGACTCGCTCTGTTCTTGATTAATCTTCTCTCAATCCTTATTGGCTGGATAAACAAAGGAAGGTTTAAATTAACCAATAGGAAAGTCTGACTAACTTTGAACAGTCATGTAAAATCAACTCTATGATTTATTCCATGTATGTTTCAGCGCCCCGCCTACTTACTTCTTACTTAGGCCTTTCGCCCTTGCGGAGCACAGGCCATCGATGAGTTTCCTCCATCGCACCCGATTCTGGGCCCTCCTTCCGAGTGTCCGTCCAACTCAACCCTAGTCCTCCAGATCTCTCCTCCAATTTTTTCTCGGGCGGCCTCGTTTCTCTTCCCTGGGGTTCCAGCAAATAGCCTGTTTGTGATATTATTGATGGCTTTTGCAGAGTATGCCCTAGCCGCCCCGCCTACTAGCTTGGCCATCAATTAAAAGCAGACAAGTGCATCGAAGCATCTACAGTGATTACAGTGAAAGTCACAATACTGCACGAAAGGACACTGCGCGAGATGAAGGGAGTAGGTTTGGGGTTCCTTTTTCTCTCATTGCTGCATTGACACTTTGTTCAAAAGGTATAGACCAAGAGGAGCGTCTAGACATCGTGAATGAGTTTGCTGACCCTCGTAGGCACAGAGGTAAGTGTTTTTTAAAACTACGTTTTGAAGAAAACCCATTCGTCCGTGAACAACTAGAGCAGCTTGCAAAATATTTCTACTGCACCAATATGTATTTTTAGGATTTTTAACGACAGATGGATAGCTTAGTTTATTTACCATTTGCAGTATGACTGAATCACAAGTTCTAGCCCAATCACTAACGTAGTTAACCATTAATATGGACAGTTTGGTCTAGTGATTCGATAGTGATCGTACGATTTCTTTTAAATTAGAAGTCTCGCTTAACAATTCGCGACTGAGATATATGGCGGTGATGTGAATGGTGGATGAAGTCATGACATGTACAAAGTAATGAACATTGGCATTTCGCATGTTTCGACTTACCTCTTCATTTGCAACACAAGCACAAAATCAAAGGTTTGGGTGATGAAAGTTGAAAGGGAATGTGTGTAGTTATATAGCGAATTAAAATGGGAATTAAAATTCTACATGCACTAATTACCTTACTTTATATTGAAACTGATCAGTAAGGAGTTACTCACTTGTAACTTACTCCACTCACTTACTCACTTGTAGCCAACATGTGTAATTGCACATTTTTGCTAAACTATTAAAACAAAGTAAACGTTGGAGATTTGTGGCAATTGCAATAGGAGAAAGGAAAGCCGACGAGTAACCTTAAAATATCTTGCCGTTTCGTTCTTGCGAGCTTTGAAACTGTTTTATAGTGAGGTTAAAGTACATTTTGGAATGTTTGGAATGTCTCGACAAAAATGTAAGAACTTGAATAATGTCGGGTACTAAGTCAGCTAAGTGAAATGTTGAAAACGTTTTCCGGAAATAGTGCTAATAAAAGTTGTACTTTGTACAGGTTGAAAAAAACGTTTTGTTTTGTATAGGAAGGCGGCCATCTACATGGTGTCACTGCCGATAACATTGGTGGACACTGCCGGAGGGGGGGCCTAGGGGGGTTCTCAAAACCGCAAAACCGTACAAAAATTTCGAAAATACCGCCTTTCCGCACAGATTTTTCGGGAATACCGCTCACGAAAAAAAACTTTTTCTTTTATATCTTAAATGGCGCCGTTTACACACGCGAAGTCAGTTCAAATGCTTTCCGCTAACGATTCCGTGGTATCCAATGGCAATCAGACGTTCTATTCAAGCAAAACAAGAGCGGAAGATTGTCTTGAGCCTACAACCATCCGCCAGTGTGTAACTTGTGTTTTCTGCAATTCGAGAGTCTTGGGACGCTAAATACCGCTACCGTAGGACTCGCAAACACCTCAATACCGCATTTTTTGTACACAAATTACCGTGTAATCGCAGACTAGTTCACCAATTTTCGCACACCGCAGAGGCTTTGAAAATACGCATAACCGTAACTTTTAAGCTTTTTAACCGCAAAACCGCACAAAAACACAGCCAATACCGCATCGCCACAAACCCCTAGGCCCCCCTCCTGCCGATCATCGTGCATTTCCTTTGCATTCTCATACCTCAGTATAAACAAAGACTCACAGCGACCAAAAGTCCCGTCGTTTTTTACGAATCCGCGTGGGCTACCTGTGGTATTTTGAAATCTCGATCCAGGCCCTTTAGCTTCTATAAGATCACAAGATCTATCAAAGTCTCCGTGTAATCATCGGGAGCTGAATTATTCATTAAATTGAGAAAACAAGAAATATAGGAGGGTATTAAATTTCATGGCATTCAAGTTCACGGAATGTTTTTCGCGTCGCTTTAAGTAATTATCTATGCAAGAACTAGGGAAGCCTCCATTGTTCTACGGCATTGAAAGGTTCCCAGGTAGCGTATGTCCATTTTTTTACCACTGAAATTTATCATGACTAGTAACATAATAAAAGTGAAAAATTGATAGATTTCGACTTGCTTTGAGAAAATATAGCAACAAAAAGTCTCTAGACCAATCAAATTACAGAAAAACAAAGGAGTGAGAATCAGCATTTTACGCTATGTTCCCCACATGCACAATACAAAGTCTTTAAAATTCCATATCCTGTTTGTGAGTACCACATGTGCTGATATATCCCTAAAAATCCTCAGACAAGTTTTTCTAGCATAGTGAATTTACTGATTTTCTTGTCTAAGCCAATGGCCTATATTTTCAATAGAAATAATTGTATTCCAGCATGCTTTGCCGTTGGCTTGCCTAGTTCTTACAGGGACATACTTAAGTTCGCGATATTTTTAAATCGCAAAAATCGCGAAATTAAAGCGACGCGAAAATTCAACAAGGTATTTGATTACAAATTCGCAATACTCAAAAGCGCTTTTCCCTGAGTGAGTCTGCAACAATGTAAACTTGGAGAGCAGGCGGTTGTTGCGCATGGCAATGCAAAAAAGTCCCCTGTTGTGTTTAACAGTGAAAGGAGAACACTGCACGAAAAAGGGCTGCACGAAATGATAGGGACGTGTTTGGGGTTACTTTCTTCATTACGCATTGATACTTTATTCAAAAGGGATAATCCAAGAAGGGCGCCTAGACATGGGTGAGTTTGCTGACACCCGTAAGCATAGAAGAAGTAATATAAAGAAGTACATTTATAAGCACCGGGGCTCTCTCTGTCAGTTACGCGAATTAAATTTGTCGTGATAATATTTCACGCTGTTTATACACGTTGATTCTAATATAGTGTCACGACACATTCTTTTTTCTGTTACTTTTAGAATTTTACTAGTTTCAAAGGTTTGGTTGTAAAGGTGTGACTCAAAACTAAACGCGTTTTCAGAAATTTTTTAACTCGCTCGCGTCGCGTCAAAAATAGTCGGATATTTTGAGCTCTCGATATGTTATACCTCGACTATTGGTGCTTTTAACTATTTGTTCGAATTTGTTTTTAAGAGCCGCATTTGCTTATGCGAGCCGATATTCTAACAGCGGTATTTTTACAAAAGTGTCTTGTGCGAAAATCTTCGCGCGGTTTTTTCTGAAACTTTGGGTTTGGGATCATTCGACCTTCTTCGTTTTTTTGCCTTTCAAGTTTGAAGAAATTGTACGAGCGAAAATTGTAGTACAAGATAGAGCCAACAATTGACGATGAAAGTAGAGCAATATCAATGTGCTCTTATTAGACTTAGACTGTCAATATAAATCCGATTTATACGATTTACGAACTCAGCAATCCACTACTCCTCCTGAGATTAAGTACAAAATTTCATGGCCGTAGCTTTACAGATAGATTCGCGATTACTATTTATTCAGGAGCAGCTAAAAAATCATAAAGCTAGAAAAATCAAACACAACAATTCCTTCATTTATTGTAGTTGCGCGGAAAAAAAATAAGACGCAATTGCTTGTACTTTGACTTTAGCCCCTTCTTGACAAGGTAGGTATTTAGTTTATCTTGTTCTTGTTTTGAAATGAGAGGACAAACATTAGAACGCTTTCCGTAGTTTGCTCAAAAATCTACACTGTAATGAGCTCTGTTGGGTTTTGCTCGGTTGCCTTTTGTCTAGGAATCGTTTGGTTGCAAAAACAATGAGTTTCCACGTGAGAATCGTACCAGCCCATTGAAATCTTTGCTCAAATGCATGCAAATTCATTATATTCACTCGCGTGGAAACCGGACAGGAACCCGAGAGAAATCCGGCAGAACTCATTATTACGGTTCTTTTGTAGCAAGTTGATCACCGTTTCTGGAATCTGGCCTGTCATTTAAAAACTCGGGCCGATCGAGATAAACTAGGCAGCACTCTACTTATAAGAAGGGTCTAAACTAAATAAGGCAAGACTTGTGTTTTACATTGGCCCGTATTTTCAAGAAATAAAGCAATTTGTTTATTCTTAATTTGTATATTTTCGACCGTTTATCTGCTCCCGAATAAATGGCAATCGCAAAACTGTCTTAGACCACGTCCACATACACTGTTTTCAAACGACAACGGATACTTTTTGCGCCGGATACGGCTATCGTCCACACTACAACGCTGAAAAGCGATCACCGAAAACGGCGAAAACAATACGAAAACGATAAGTGTGGACGCAAATCTCTTTTGAAAACGGAGCAAAAAGTATCCGTTTTCGTTTGAAAACGGGGTAGTGTGAAAGAGTCTAAAGCTACGGCTATGAAATTTTGAACTTAAACTCGGCGGGAGGTAAAGTGGATTGTTGAGCCCCGCCACTTTTGCCGTCAAATATTACGATATAGACCTCTTTACCTCCGTATACTAAGGGACCGGTCATTATTTATGTCGGAGAGGGGGGTGGAGGAGAAAATACCTGTGATCCAAAAAAAAAATCAAGAACCCCACCTGATAGCATTGATTGTTTTCGGGAGCCCCCTCTGATAGACTGAAACATTTCAGGACCCCCCTTCCCCTCCATCCATGTCAGTCAAAATGATTCAAACAGGTCCTGAAGGGGGTCCAAATCCCATTTCTCAGTGTAAAAGTTTCGCAAGATCCCAGTCAAAGTTTTCAAAATCCCAGCATTAAAAGTGACTTTTAAACATTGTGTACAGTGTTTGTATTGCAGTCGTAGGGCAAAATTTTAAAAAGCAGTTCACAAAATTTTTAAAGCCACTCTTTACAGACATGATATTGATTGTTGGTTAAATTGAACTTTCTTAACATTTTTCCCATTCTAGTTCTATTGGCCAAATCCCAGTCCAGTGACTCCAATCCCATTTCCAAGCCTAACATAAGGTCTCCCACAATGGCTATCATGGCAAGTACTAAAAACTCCTACCTCCCCCTCTTTCTGAAGCAGTATCTGGGGGTCTCTTAAAAAGATCAGGAGTGTTAAGATTGAGTAGATGGCGAGCGCGTAGCGCGAGCCGAATTTTTTTTAGACTTTTTGCTGAGATAGACAAAATAATTGTTTCTCAAGACCCCCCCTAACCGCCATTTTCGCCTTTCAAGACCCCCTTTGTGTTCGCTTAAAAATTTCAGGGCCTCCATCTTTTCTTATGCATGGCTTCATATCGACTCCACGTGAAAATGATGAGAAAAATCAGAAAAAAAAAACTAAATTTCAAAGTAATTAATTTCTACCTTCCTAGTTACTGAATGAAATTTTCCTATCAGGAAAATTTCATTATGACGTTTTTACTACGACTTTGCGTTGTCGGCTTTTGTTCGCTCAATTATCGCCTATTTCCAATAGCGGATTATCTGCATAAGAAAAGAAACTGAAAAGGATTCTGGTAGTCGTAGTCAAATGACGCAATAGTGCAAATGTCCGGGCTATTCAAATAACTCCAAACGACTGACGTCTCAGGTCTTTGGACCTGGAGTGAGATAAACACGCTTCTTTGACATAGAACGTTGATAAGTCACCGATTGCAGAAAGGTGTTAGAAGTTGCCTCATTTGTCAGAAAGAATTCATAAAAAAATATTCGAGTTTGTGTTTGTTGCTCGGACATTTGAATTCCTCTTTGAAAACTGCCCATTGTCTGGTGAGTTAACAAACAAAAACGGGTCCATTATGAAGTGCATCGAAGCCTAGTCTAGACAGTGGTATTAACAGTGGATAGCTAATGGATGGAATGGTTAGGAAGCCGGCAAACTTCAAAGGACCAACACAATAACCATCACAATAGCGTGGGCTGGATGTTGAAAGGGGCTATCACGTGATATTGACCCTGCACAATCTTTTGTTTCATGTTCGTCTAATATGCATGTCTGGTTGTACACTGATGTTACTGGCTGGATTTTTGTACTTATGTACCGTGACCCTGCACAAACAAAGGATTCCTCTGAAAAGTGAACAAAGTACAATAACAGGGTGTCAGGTTTCCTAACCATTCTCCTTATAAACTATGAACAGTGAGAGGACAACAGTGAACGTAAAGGACTGCACAAAATGAAGGCGATAGGGTTCATATTTAATGTCATTGCTGCAATGATACTTTGTTCAAAAGGGATAGACCAATATGAGCATCTAGACATCGAGGGTGAGTTTGCAGACCCTCGCAAGTATGGAGGTACGTGTTTTATAGCTACTTATTGCAAACAACCATATATAGCTTAGGTTATAAAACAGATTTTTTATTATGTATGTGATTCCAGCAACGGCAACATGTGGCCAATAATCTGGTTACTAGCAAATACGAAAAACTTGGCTGTACGCATTGACGCGACCTCAAAATTCAATGTTGCGAAGGGCGATTGGCGATTTTTAACCGTCAATCAAGCCAAAACAATGGATTCGGCCTCTTTTAATGGGTCGAAATTGATTGCCAAATCAACCAAAATGGTTCTAAGCTATCCTTTGGCTTCTTGCCACGAATATTTAACTTTCTGGTTCAAGAAAAATACAGCTAAATCGATGCATCGCGACCCGCGTTTTCAAAACGTCGATTGTTTTTGGCTTTGCTGTTCCGCCAGTCAAATCTTATGAGCCAATCAGATTCTGCCCTGTTTCGCCTAGTGCAGTCGCATGGCTTTCCGTTCGCGACGTGTCTGGTTTAGTTCACAGAGAAGCCAGTTGACTGCACTAGGCGAAAACATGGCAATAGTTCATGGCTCAGATAGTTTGATTGGCGGAACAGCAAAGTCAAAAATCAATTGCGATGCAACGGTTTGGCTGTAACATTACAGTTTTCGTAAAGCTGGTGCACACACTTGCGACATAACGAATAAGGAAAATATCACGCGATCAAAATTTGTGAAGTCCACAACAAATAACATAAGATTGCTTGGTGAACTAATCTATGATGTTCCATGGAAAATACTGATTATTTCAATTATTTTCCCAGCTTTTTCGTTGCAACATAACGTCCTTATATCGTTATGTCGCTAGTGTGCACACGGCTTAATTCATCCCCAATCGCAACAGTGAATTTTAAGGTCGCGTAGCTAGCAATGCATACGGTGGTAAACCATTGCAATGTATAACTGAATTGCAGGTTCTTGCGCAATCACTAACGTAGGTAACCTTTTTTGCTATGGATCGCACGGGCAAGCTGATCGCAAAATGTTTCTCGAAGTTAAAAAAAAGTCGATTTGGCATATCAAGAAAACATTGTCGTCTTTCTAGAGATAGACCGGGCTTCCTGTGGTGTCTCGTCTACCTTGTTTCCAGGTTCTTGACCGTGAAAAACACAGCAGAAAATGCACAGAACATATTTTCTCGAGTATATTTGAGTTCTGGTTGAGTTTGGAGTATTCTACGTCAATAAAAATAGTGAAAAACTTACTGGGATTCCAAATATGGTATGCAGATACTTCCTTATAAGGAAGTTGAAGAAAGTCGACAATTTTTAAGGGAATTTTCTTGATATGCGCATGCACAAAATAGCATACCTTTTTATTTGCATACCTCTATATTTGCATACTCTTATATTTCGTTACTTCGCGGGGAGGCTCTCGCGACTAGGCTCGAGTCGATTGTGCTAGCATAATTTTTGGCATAATTTGTCAAAACGAGCATAATTTTTAGATTTTTTTGTCAAAAAGCAATGCTAGCATAATTTGTATTTGAATACCGGAAGTGCTAAAACCAGGCTCAAATATCCCTTATCGTAATGATAAATTGACTTCAGACATAAAGTAAGCTCTCCAAATAAACGGTCGGCGATGTCTAGGGCCTAGTTGGGATAGTTTTTTAGTTTTTTGGGGGGGAAAGAACCGGAACCGGAAGTCTAGAAAACTTTGTTCCCAGTCCCACTCTCATTGGTGTGACAACGTGACAAAATGGCGTCCTCCCGCCCCAGAAGAAGAGCCCGAGAACTTTCAGGTCTTGCAAGGACCCAAAAGAGTTGACAGTGCTAGAGATCGGATACCACTAAAGCAGCCCGCACAGTATTACTTATCTCATCTAAGAGATTTATTAATATGAAAGGTTAATAAACTCACCTTTCTTACTGTTTTGCCAATTTTTTGTCGAGCAAAAATTTTGAGAAAATATTTTTGTCGAGCGAAACTATTGAGAAAAAGTAGCATAATTTGAAAAACGAGCATAATTTGAGCATAATTGGATTAAAAAACGAGCAGTGCTACTAGCATAATATGACAGTTTTACTAGCACAATCGACTCGAGCCTATTTTCAGCCCTTCTCGTCGAACTTCCGTAAATCGAGGAAAACGTTTTTTTTTTTTAACCCACGGCGCGCTTAGATTTGTTTATGGTGTCGAGTTACGCGTGGCCCGTGGCGTGTCTCTCCCTCGCCTGAGTAGCTTGACATCATAAACTAATCGAAGAACGCCACGGGTAAAAACGTCGATTTATGGACATTCGCCGAAAGGGCTCCCTATAAAAATAGATGGGGGTGCTCGTGGGAAAATTGATTTTAATTGATTTTAAGGGATAGCAAGTTGGGTGTGGTCAACAGTGAATTTTACCCCTAAGAGATAGCAAATTGGATGCGGAAAATCCTAATGTTATTGCAGTCCTTGAAATTACCATAAAGTTGAACAATTTATTCTGTTGTCGCTGAATTTCTAGGTCACCTTTGGTGTGAGACCCCTAAGGGATAGCAGATTCTTTGGACACCCCTAAGAGATAGCAGTTGGGTGAATTTATACCCTAAGGGATAGGACGAGCACCCCCGTCTATGTTTATGGGGAGTGCCCCCGTCTATGTTTATGGGGAGTCCACCCTCCCTCCCCCCCATCCAGAGAGATGACGAGACAAAGACATAGATAGGCATAGACATATATAATCTTATTGACATTGACATAGTCATAGATAATCTTTATTGACATAGACATAGACATAGATAATCTTTATTGTGACAGTGTGCACCATTGCAGTTGTCATTATTACAATAAAGTATTATAATTAATTTTAAATGTGTAGAAATGTATATGTGTATATTTAATTATGGAAAAGAAAGGGAGACAAGGCGATGCCATTACATATTGTATTCTTTGAGTATCTGTTCTCATTTTTTTTTAATCGCTCAATCGTAATTTTGTCAGGGTGATTCTATGTTGCACATTTATAATAGTAACATTTGTTAAGTAATTTGGCATAATCGTGAGAGAGCTTAAAATTCGGAGGGTTCTTAGTTTATTTCCCTGTCGCGCATCTTTCTAGTATCGTTCTGTAAAGAGCTCAACCATGTTTGCCGCGCCGTATATCGCACAATATTTGCCTAATATTTCGAATGGACACTTCTCCAGTCAGCATACGTTACCCATGCCAAAAATATCTAAAATGCTCTTTAGTCGAGGTACTCTAGCTTTACATCGAGTTACCCACCCCCATAACTCTTCTCTTTGGCTGTTACACGTCTCCACGTTTGCTATGATTAATCCTTTCTCTGGCAGTATTATACTTCAATATCACGAGTTCAAAATGAAGGAATAAGCACCAACTTAAAGTGTCCAGACCATGTCTCACTTCAGCAAAGAAAGAGTATGGCGCAAAGAGGGGCTCGCCTCTTGGGATTTTTTTTTTTTTATTCGGAGAAACATGCTGGAACTTAGAGTGTTCTAGTTGGCGCTCCCTCTCAATTGCACTTTCTAGGTTTATATGCAATATATAGATTTAGCCACTGGCTAAAAGCGGAGCTCCCTGTTACAGATTTTTTCCATATCCTCACTAGTGAGGATATCGGTCAAAACAAAAGTGCCTGGAAATCAATTAGGAATATGTTTTTTCTGGTTTTTCTATATAATAAAAAGAAAACTACACGGTGGCGCGAAGATAGGAGTTTTATTTTCTCGTCTCAAAAACAATATTGTTCTTGCCACTCGAAAATAAAACTCATATCTCCGCGCCACCGTGCAATATCCTCTATATCTTATTGTATTTTGAACTTTCCCACCAGTTGTGGCACCAATATGTTATGCAAATAGAACGAGTTCCAAAGTAAAGGAGCGGCGAAAAGGAAAGGAAAGACAAATTCACGCTACTCAACCGGGGATAAATAACAAGACTTTATTTAAACACGGGGGCCTTTCACACTATACAGGTGCTCTCCCAAGGAGCCGTGCTACCTTAAAAAAATTAACTAATACAATGACGTGTACTTGGAAACAATCGTCGCTACGTCTTTTGTTTTGCGCATTCTGATTGGCTGACTAAACAATGACTCAATATCTCAACCAATAGGAACGCGCAGAAAAAGAACGTCTGATGTGCTAGGACAGTCTTCAATCAAAAGAAGAGATTCAGTACTATACACTGAAGCATCTTTAGTGATCAAACAGTGAAAGGACAACACTGCACGGAAAGAACTGCGTGAGATAATGAGAACAGGCTCGGAGTTCCTTTTTTCTATCATTGCTGTTTTGATCCTTTGTTCAAACGGGATAGACCAAGAGGAGCGTCTAGACATGGGTGAGTTTACTGAAAAGTACGCCTGAAAGTCAATCTAATACACAATTACATTTGGCGGGATTCTCGGTGCTAGAATCGAACTCCTATTGGTCATTTCTACGCACATATGAAGTTTATTTTATAGTCTCACGAGTCACATTTCTGTGAATTACTTTTAAAATTTTACTAGGATCAAGTTTTGGTCGTATGGGTTTAACAGCTGCTACTAGCAAGGCCAACTTACTTTCTATGAAGTGCTCTCGTTTTGTTTGGTCAACGCCACCCTTACTTTCTTGAACAAATACAAACCAAGTACATACCAATTCAGCGAATAACCATTTGTCGCGCACTCTGACTGGTTTCTGAAATAGTAGATATCTAACATTGTTCACCTCCCGTTCGGAGGATAGTTGTTACTATAATATTCTCTAGCTTTTGCTTCGTCCAAAAATTAAATGCAAGCTTGTCTTGAGATTTTTTACACAGTTTTCGAAGTTAATTTTGATATAGGATCTACTCTGGAATGAAGAGATTTGAAACGACGGACGCCTCTCAGGGGCGGATCCACAAATTTCTGAAAGGGGGGCCGGATTAGAGAAAACATGGGACACCAAATTTTCAAATTTCCTCCAGCAAATACAGTAAATGTATGGGAAAATCTCCCGAGAAAAGGGGGGGGGGGGGGGGGGGTCTAAATACGCCCCTGGATGTAATGGCCTACATGAAGTGACAATGACCATTTCGAACTGAAAACTGGACAGTAGCAAACACAAATCAAACAAACACAATATATTAAAGATATAATAGCAAAGTCTTGCAAAGTGGTGTCGGCGCTCCGTTTGCAAACACTGGGAATCTAACCAAACTAGGCGGTGCCGCATGTATATTGCACGATAACAAATATTATAGAGACAAAACAGGAACGATTATACAAAGTAAGCTCATAAGGAAAAATATGCACGGTTTCCATAAATTAATGACTGTTATGTCATGGCGCGATAACTAATAGTTACCGAGAGTAAGTCTGTACTTTATAGTGCGACTACACATGTTGAACTTGTATACAAAACGATAGGCTTCCAACATTGTAGTTTAAAAGTTGTGATTGAACAAATAAGAATGACGATAAGTCTCGATACCTTTTTTTGGTTCACGAGATATGTGAGATCAAATATTTATGCAAATTAGTTTTTTTAAGACAGAACTCTCTAATCCCCCCCCCCCCCCCCTCTGTTGTCTGTTCCACGTGGAATACAGGAAATTATTTTTTGATTTCAGCGACGCCACAGTAGACCTTTCGAAATATAATGAAAATATAATATTCCGCGCTTGATTCCACGGCAGATATTTTATTTTTACAAGGGACAATATCTGATCATACTTGTCTAAATATCAAAATAAATAAGATGATATTGTTTTTCGAGAAAACGGCTGAACATTATTGGCGGATATTTTACGTCCTCAAGTATTTTAACGGGAAAAAAAACGCGGGCCGAATATTGTGCGAAACTTGCTCTTGATTTTCTCGAAGCTGCTGGACGCCGACGCCGGACAATTTTCAACGATTCGCGCCAAATTTGTTCTAAAAATATATAGGTCAGGAGAGAGTTGCCTCATGGATCCAGTACTAAAAATGAAAGCTCCTATTGAAAGGCTCCTGACGCATGCCATTTTCAAATTCTCTCATAGGATCAAATGCGCGTGAATGTGATGTCGGGATTATCGGTGGAGGTATTTCTGGGCTTTATACCGCGTATGAACTGTTGAAACATAGAAAAGAAACTAAAGTCTGCGTGTTTGAGAAGGACAAGAGACTAGGGGGCAGGATACACGACCATCTCTTTAAGGAAGCACCGAATATTGACGTAGGTAAGTAAAAAAGTAAATTAGCCTGCGAGCCCAGTGGGTTCTGATATTGATTTTTTTGGCGAGCGGGACTCCTGTGTTCCGACCAAGCGACACAGGGATCCCGCGCGATAAAACTAATCAGTAGAACAGACTCATGCGACCGGCAAATGTGTTTGCTAGCCTTCTAGTGCAAAGTTCACAATTTTGCGACGTCACGACTACACTCACCTATGAACTAATGCTACCCTATTTCCTTATTAGGACTTGGTGCTTGGAGGATTGACGAAATGCATCCCGTTATGCGGTCAGTAAAAATTATCCGAGCAAACAGATTGAATGTTATTAGAGACGAAGTTAAAACAATTTTAAAAAGCCCGAATTTGTCAGGGGATGTGGTGGCTGGGGAGAGGTCTCCCCTCCCCCACCGCCCACCCAATCCCCTCCTCCGCCTACGATTTGCTGTCAATTTAAGACCATTATCATTTTCCAGAGTTTTGTTAAGAACAGCAATTTTCGCGTACAGTGACCGCGAGAGGCTTTCAAGAAGAAATAAAGTTGTATCATGATTTTATTATAGTACTTTTATAATTGTGTTTCATGATTATTATTATTAATGTTTTTATTCGACACGCGCCCTGTGGAAATAAGATTTAAGTTGCCGGGGCCAGCCTGGTAATAACATATCAAGAAAATTTCGCCAAAAACTGTCGTTTTGCCGACGTTGCAAAACTTCCTTATTAGAAAATTCCCCTTACCTTGCAGAAAAAAAAACTTGCAGATACTCCGAGAAACATCGAACTTGGTCGCATTTTTTGCTCCCCAGGGGCCTGAGACACGTTTGAACACCACAGGCAGCTTGCGCGGATTTGCCATAAAACGACAGCACTTTCTTGATATGTAAAGTATTTCCTATACTTCAGGGGCCTTTTAAAGGAGCTTGGCATAAAATCAACCGAGTGGACGTTCACAAAACCAAATCTCCACGAAGCAAGGGAAATCAGATCTGCAAATGAGTCAGTGATAAAGAACGCGTATGTGGCCCTGAAAGCGGATCCCAGATTTGGACACATGAGTGCTGGTGATTTGTGGGATTATGCGTTGAAGCCGGAGCACACGGCAACAGCCGATAAGTAAGCGCAGTGAAGCATTTACGACAGGTTGTTTGTAATTTGCCTTCAATCGCCTGAATATGGTTTAAAGTAAATAACCGAAATATTGCAACCTAATAGTGAAACTCACTATCATGTCCTTGACGTTATTCGGATTATCCTTTATACTGATTTAGAGATTCGAGCATGAATGCCTGGCCAAAAATATTGTTACTAAAACGTTTGATACCTATTGCCTTTACTTTGGTGTGATTTTGATTCCCATGAAAGAAATAAGTATCGATAGTTTCGTTAAAACTTTCTCATGGAGACCCGAGAAACTCAGTGAATTTCAGTTTTTTTTTTAAATACAGGGATGTATATAATATTGCTATAATGATGCGCGTCGCCGCAAACGAATACAACACGTCTCAACGTTGTTTTCGCCTGGCTGGTGATGCGATGTATTCTGGGACAAAAAAATAATTTGTTTTGGGCATGTAGATAGATCAGCGGACCATGCTTACCCAAATTTTTACATATGAACTTATCAATTATCAAAAGTATCAACTTATCAAAAGTTTCAGGGCTAGGATAAAAGTGTATATTAAAAACATTCCTTCCCCCCTTCCCTAAGGTTGCATGTGTTGCCGGGCACTGGCGATACTAAATATAGTTGATCCATATATCATCTTCTCTTTCCAGATTTGCTACACCAAGGACGTACTTTAATCACTACATCACACCGGAGGGCACGAATTTCATTGGGAACTTTCCGGATACAATGGCGACTTTTCAGAATTCATTAGTACCACAGGTTATATCGAGTTCCTAAAGGTTTCGGAAGAGTTTACTTCACTGTACATCAGGCCTGTCGGAGGGATGTCTACCATTATAGATAAACTAGAGCAAAAGGTATCTCTGAACCCTGTTATACCGACTTGGGTGTGTTATAAGGCATTTGGTCATGGATAACAATGAGTTTTCGAAAAAGAGCGGATTTCATATATTGACCGCTGAAAGTAAACCAGGGGTGCTTTACCATTTTGCAAAAATTCCCGGAAATTCCGTTTGGGATGTACCTGGGTATCAGAGGTGACGAGTGTAGCATGGAGACTCTGGTATACCCATGGTATTTGGGATGTAAATGGTTCTGACGTTTGGGGGAGGGGATTCGATTGGAACGAGCGGGTTGTCTCAAAAGGGGTGCTATAATACCATTAAGCCAAAATTACCGGAATTCCGTTTGGGAGATAAATGGTACAGTCATTTTTTTTGGTCATCCCTGTTCGAACGAGCGAAAAATTCCGGTTGATTTGTCGAGACATAATGGTTCAAACCAATTCGGTTGGGTCGACCTGTCGCGAGAGGACTAAAACCGAGAAATTAATTAGTTTCAATCCAAGTCCGTTGTACCGGAATGAAAGGACAACCTCTGAAAGTAAACCATTCGTTCCAACCGGGATTAACTTACCATTTATCTCCCAACCGGAATTTCCTGGAATTTCGGCATAACGGTAAGCACCCCAGGCTTGCGTTTTGTCAGTGTTTCTATAGATCGAGAGCTTGCGCCTTTCAGCCAATCAAATTGCAAACTAACTGCTCACGTCATGACTAAACGCAATTCTGACTTACTTCGCCCGCTAATAGGTTTGTTGTTGAATGGCTTTTTGTCTTCTCTGAAATTTTATTCGGTTGCACATTTTCCGCTCAGACGGGTTTTGGACTTATACTCGCCTACCCGGCTCCTCCATTCCTGGTTTGAACCTTAATAACTCAGCATGGAGAATAGGCAGGTCTCTTATTCTCACGTGTGAAGTTTTCGCTCGGGAGGACATGAAGGACTGTATTGGGTGGCGCATATGCTACTACGGACATTACAATAGCTGGTGTAAGGTAGTAGTGACGGTTGCTATAATTATCGTTCTAGGTCCTTGGCCACGGTGGAAAGATATTTCGAAACACGGCGGTTACCTCTCTGGCAAAAAAAGGAAGAAGTAAGTACTCCATCGGAGTCCAAAATAGTCCATACCAAGTGAAGAAATACCCAGTGAAGAAATTAGTCATCGCCGTAACACCATTGCAGCTTGGACGAATAGCTGGTTCTGTTGCTAGAAAGATCCGTAAGATCCCCCAGTTTCAGTCGGTTCAGCCCGTGCCTGCCTTCAAGGGGGGAGCGGTGTACAAAGATCCTTGGTGGGAGGCTATTAAGGTAGCAGGGGAGAGTGTACTTGAAGGACAAAGGTTCATCTCCGTGAGCAACTGTCTTGGCTTCACCATGCCTTACAGGTAGATATATTATGGCCACGATTTAATGTGCGCCCTGATTGGTCCAAATCTATCCTCTATTCCACTATCCTCAGTTCTTCAACGCTATATCGTAAAAGCATTAGAGCGGTTTTCACATGACTGTCGTGCAATTGAGCAATCACTAGCCAATCAGAATCAGACAAATCACGACTTGCTCCTAAATGGCATTCTTCTCAGCCGATTGCAAGTCGATTAACCAATTACTAAGTATAATTACATAATTGTATTTACTGCAGAATTTGATTGGCTGAGAAAACGAGTAGCCTAGCAATCGCAATTACATAACAAGTCTTGACAGTCATGAGAAATCCGCTCTATAGCACACTTGAGGGTCCTTGTTTTTATCGGCAAAGGAGAGCACGATGATGTTGAAACACTCGAAACGTTTTTAAAGACGTTCGTAGTGTCTCTCCCAGCTTCATGCGTGCTCTATTTCGCCGATAATGTCATAGAAAGTTTGTGCTCTAATGCTTAAATATAATGTAGCCACGATAAGACGCGGTAAATTGATTGGCTAAAACCTTATGCTCTATTTCACCGATATTAGGGGGAGGGTTATCCCTTATATTTACTATACGGGTAATGTACCGCTGTGCAGGGTAGGGTTTTCAGCGCTCCCGCTTCCAGAACACTCTGGGTCTCTAAATCACCACTTTCATCGAGATTTCCAACGGATCAAGGAGTGGGTTACAAGGAGACGGGGCAAATCCTTAGGAAAATAATTTCCAGGATCAGAATAAAATCTACAAATTACATTCATGCAAATTTGAATCGCGTATCCAGATCTTCTTCCCGCTTATGTTTTTTTAATTGATGAATTACGAAATGAGTCTTAGAATTCTATTCCAAGAACAGTTTCTTAGAAGATCAATAACATGTACATCGTTCAACCAATATCAAGTGCTGTCGTTTTTATGGCAAATCCGCGCGGGCTGCCTGTGGTGTTCAAATCGTCTCTCAGGCCCCAAGAGAAGGATGTTTCTCGAGTATCTGCAAGTTTTGGTAAATTTCCCTGCTTGTGTCCCTACGATATGAGGAAACGTACTTATAGACCTTACAACGTCGGCAAAATGACAGTTTTTGGCGAAATCTTCTGTAGGCTACAGCTTAGCAGCAGCCTTGGAGCCATGAACATCAAACGCCATTTTGTCCTCCTATACCAACATACCAAGACCTATCAAAAGCTAGTATAGTCTATCAGTTCCAAACAACTCAAATACATGGCTGACAGCTGAAGCCTTGTACAAATTAGGTCCAGTCATCATAATGGCTTCACATTACCTTGAAATGGCCCTTAATCATAACAAAAGGTTGTTAACACAGCCTCGATTATTTCCAATTCCTCAGAGGCAGAGGCACCAATGGTGAAGCAGTCCTGCACACAATGTATACCGACGGCGCATGCGCAAACCACTGGGGTGAGATAGCGAGCTTGAAAAGGAGTATTTTGGAGGACGAGGTTCATCGCGCACTGGAATGGAAATTTCGTACTAAGATCCCTAGGCCTATAGACACAGCATATCAATACTGGAAGGCGGGCTGGTAAGTGGGTTCGTCCTAGGCCGCGTTGCGAGGCCGTTGCAGCCTTCTTTCTGGACGTATTTTTCTTGAAATCCAAGAATAAAGCCTCCCAAATGCTGAAAATCATTTTCTCAGGTGATTCCCGGTGACATTTTCAAACGTCCTGGAGGAGATACAGTATTCTCCCGGCTAAGGCCGCGGTTTAGATTTTTGTCGCGGCGATTTTTCTCGCGTGAGTTGCAATTCCTACTCTCTTGTGTTATAAACGAGATGCAAATCCCGTGCGATTTTGTGCTCTCTTTTGATCTTCAAGTCGCATCAAGATGCAAGTAATTTCGAAAATATTAGAAATCTCCGCGACGTCACGCGACAAAAATCGCGGCAGATCGCGCCGAGTTGCATCTTGTTTACATTTGTGATGTTTAGTTGACGCGTACGTGCGAGAAAAATCGCCGCGACTCGCGCGAGAAAAATTGCAACAAAAAAAAGAAACAAAATTGATGCCACATTTTCTTAGCTTCGCTGGTCCGTGTTTTCACTCCTTCTTTCGACAGGCATTTCCAAAAGCCCGGGACGAAATACACAATGGCCGATGTGGAGAAGTGGGCGAAGAGGCCTCTTCCTCGCGATCAAGTATTCCTCGCTGGTGAAGCGTTCCACCCCATAAGGGGATGGTGTGAAGGGGCTATTCTGTCGGCCCGGAATGCACTGAAAGCTGGCTGGGGTCTTGGTTTCACAAAGAAATCAGGTGCGGAAGCGTCAATGTTGTTAATGTCCAAAATGTTTACAGGGATATTCTGCAGAAACCATCCATGGTAAAAACTCCCTGGATCGTCACCTCGCGGTGTAGGCTCTAGTGACAGCCATTGACGCATGCGCGAGATTTGATACAGCGCTGTTGACAACCTCGTACCCAGAGCCCGTCATCTTTTGGCCAGCGGCAAGATTCAGGGCCCTGGGGAATCCGATTTGTGAGCATGCGTGGTAGGTCAAAAACGTAACGAACTTTCATACAACAATCAAACCGGAAACCCAGAATCTGGGTTTTAAAAAATTCGATTCCCCCAGAGCCCTGAATCTTTGCCGCTAGCCAAAAGATGACGGGCTCTGGGTACGAGATTGCGCTGTTGAGACATAGATCTTTCTGCGCATGCACCACTTTCAAAACAGCCAATCTGCGAAGGCTCTCGATCAAATGGATGTCACCAGAGCCTCCCTTGAGAGGAGACAAGCCGGGGAGCTCTGGGCACGAGAATGGGAATTTTCTTGATGTGGAAAACGTGAAAATAACAATGTGACAGGTACACCATGTGATCAAAGCTTTTGATGTGCTTCTCTTTTCTTTTTACAGATGAAATGGAGATGAAAAGGCGGCGTCCGTGGCTTGTCAAACGCGTGATATCTCGACCTGTCGAGCGAGCTTAGACGGCTAACTAGTTATAACCTTACGTGATGTTACGAGAGAATTTAACAGGATTTCGAACGAGAAAATTGGCCAAAAATTGGCCAAATTTATTCAAAAGTCTGAAACCTCTTGGCTTTATGGTTTCATGTCGAAGAACGTATAGCATTTGGCTTTGGTTTGTTCTGCCATACTCATGGAAAACGGACAAATATAATTTCAAATATCATTACCTGCACTTACCTGGAGTACTATTCTAAATACAAATCCTTTTACATTACTAACAAACTTGGAAACGTATTTTCGTTTCCATCAAAATAGAGTTACTTCCTCCGTAATTGTAAACCTTTTAAATGGTGCCAGAATGAAGCCTGAGATTTCACACTATCTTTTTGATATCGAATCACTACAAAATCATCTTGTAACGCGAATCATAAGAATGTGATTAAAATAAGCACCACGATCAACTACTTCCTGGCATGTTTCCTGCATTGTAAACCCTTTTTTAAAAGGGTTATTACTTTAAAACAAAATGAAGCCGTTATATTTCACACTTTTTAGTAACCAGAGTTTTGGCCTTACACATTGCTCGAATCATTAAGAAATGCCATCTTTGCAACGCTAGTCATAAGAATGGAATTAAAGTGGGCACTGGGAAAAAAAGTGTTGTTGAATGTCTCTCTATGGTTGAGTTCGACGAATTTCGTCACAAAATCAAGTGGGGGGGGGGGGGGGGGGGGGGGGGGGGGGGAGCATTACTCATTTTTGGGTAGAGGTGTGCCGCAAAGGTCCCAAAAACCAGACCCTATCTTGCCCTATCATGTAGACCCAAAATCCTATACGCTACCGTACACCCACGGTGTTGTATACCCTATAACTGCAGACCTGAAGTTAGTCACCAGGGTGGTCCAATTGGTCGCAATGAATTGAATTGAAAGGTTTTACATCAACTGCCTTTCTACAACTTTGATCGTCAGTTTTGTTTACGATGCCAATGAAAATATCTGTCTGTCTACGTAGGGTATCGTTTTTCGCTTATGTTCGGGTCGCCGATAGGGTATGTGTGTATTTCAGTATGGCTACCCAAATGACAAACAAATTTTCAATTCTGAATGGAACCGCCTTAGGGGAGAGGTCAAACATCCGTACTTCTGTGGGTGCCCAATTTGGGGGTGGGGTAAGTGCCAGAGCCACCTACCTCTCAGAGCTGATTTTTAGAGCAATTATCTCCTTAAATAAAATAGATATTAAAAAGGTGTATGCTTCAACGCTTTCCTCGCAGCGAGAGGAGTCCATATGCACATATGTGCAATAAAAACAGGTACCCCTAGATCATGCTCTGAGATCAAAATGAGGTCTGAAGAAGGGGTATTGGGTACCAAAGGGTAGATGCCGGTACCCACCATCTCCCCTGAAAAAATTGAGTACCAGTCGAGTACAAGTGTTTTGACCTCTTCCCTTAGAAACTGCCTCCCAGTCTAGCTACGCCTGTAGAAGATCGCAAATCAGGCGGTAGGTTATTCCATAGTTTGGCACTGCTGTAACTGAAACTTACGCTTGCGATAAATCGGTTCCCGGTTACAATGAATTTCTCAAGAAACCCATCCATAGGAAAAGCTGAATTACCCAAGGCACACGCATGGGAAGTGTTCAGATTTCACAAGGATAGCCATGGGAAATCCGAACACTTCCCATTTTTTCTACCATGGGAAATTAAGCTTTCCCATGGATGGATTTCTGGAGAGATTCACTGTGTAGAAAGCTTGTCACCTTTTTGTCGTCGTTACGCAAGTAATATTGAGCACTTGGAATAAATGCTTTGTTATGTATGGCCTTCGACGATTTTCGACACAAGATCCTACTTTGCTTTGCTTTTTAGCGAAAGAAAAACAAAAATATAGGTCATGTGCTTTACTTCAGATAACAGAAACATTATAAACATATTGCAAATATGGGGACCATCTGAAGTTGCCCAACCTCTGTGTCACAGAACGCACCATACTAACAGTCTAACACACGCTCCTATGAACTGAGTTATCCAAAATGTAAACACGCTTAGAGCTTTGAGAATACGCGCCATAATATAATAAGCACCGTATACCTTTTTAAATGAATTCACAAGCTAGATGTCAAAGCAGATATGGGGACCATCTGAAGTTGCCCAACCTCTGTGTCACAGAACGCACCATACTAACAGTCTAACACACGCTCCTATGAACTGAGTTATCCAAAATGTAAACACGCTTAGAGCTTTGAGAATACGCGCCATAATATAATAAGCACCGTATACCTTTTTAAATGAATTCAAAGCTAGATGTCAAAGTTTTTTTAGACTTCTTGCAGTCCCTTTTTTAGCGAACGTCCGTAAAAACGAGCGCGTGAAAAGAGTCGTTGCTCGTTTTTTTCACGCGCTCATTCGCCAAAGGTCTATGCTTTTTTCGGGACGTTTAGTTCATAAAAAATGTGAAGGTTTCCGTAGACTCAAAGGGGACACCTTGCAGTAAAAGGCGTGAGAAAAATAACAGCAAAAAAAGAAGGAATAAGCCGAGCACTACTAATTTATTGGTAATGAAAAAGTTTATAAAAAAATACACTTATAACGCTATTTATCAGCCAGGGACCAATCAACGAGGCATCCCTGATCACCTAGTGCCGAAGGATTTCTCATACCCTAGCTCCCCGGTTCGTCAGTCACCTTGTGAGGGTGGCTCTGGTGTGGCAACCATCTGAAAGTATTCGCTGATTGGCTGATTTTGAATGTTGGGGCATGCGCAGAAATCCTTCGTTTTCAATGCTTCTGTATAAAATACTGCGCATGCGTGAACTGTGCTACCAGAGCCTCCCCTGCGAGGTGACGAGCCGCGGAGCTCTGGGTACGAGAATCGGCCGACGCATCCGAGTACATGAATCTATTTTTGCGCTTACCGCGAAAATTAGATGTATGGTTACAAATTATGCCCGCCCCTGTCTTGACTGAAATCAGCGCCGCACTGCACGCGTTGAGGTCATTGTCTTTCCAAAGTGCGGAAAATTCAAAATCCGCGCTCTAACGAAGGAAGTCAAAACAATGGTTTTAGGAACCCGATTTTGTCATAGGAGGTGGTGATTTGTGGATCGAGGTACCCCTCCCCATCCCCCTACTTAATTTTTAACTGGAATGTTTATATAGGGGCACCAGATTTTTTGATAAATGTACTTGCCTCGTGTTATATAGTACGATGGCGAGCCTACATTTTCATTACGATCATTATTTTGAGAGAAATAACATTCACATATTAAGAAAACATTGTCGTCTTTCTAGAGATAGATCGGGCTTCCTGGTGGTGTCTCGTCTACCTTGTTTCCAGGTTCTTGACCGTGACAAACACAGCAGAAAATGCACAGAACATATTTGCTCGAGTATATTTGAGTTCTGGTTGAGTTTGAAGTATTCTACGTCAATAAAAATAGTGAAAAACTTGCTGGGACTCCAAATATGGTATGCAGATACTAAGTGCACACTGAAGCTATGTCTTTCCTGACATTTTAAAAGATCAAAGATTTTCAAACTGTTCTACCCTTGTCTTGGTGTTGCCATTTCGGATCTGCTTGAGAGTCTTGTATTTGTCTCTTCCTTGCTTTACGTTTTCATTGTGAACGATGTCCATTTGGGTAGCTTTGGAAGCATCTCGGGCATCGGATAGTTCCCCTGTCAGTGCCTGTGAAGAAAATGTAAATGGTTCTTGGATAAATTTACATATTTACTCGGACAATCTGCGCGGGAGATAATATAATAATAATATTGATGTTTTAGGGGCATTTCACAAAGTCTCAATGCTCAGATTGCAATAAAAAGGTATGATATACAATATCAATGCGGAATCCTACACAAAGCGCGAAGCGCGAGGGACATAATAAGAAAGGCGGAAATATTCGAGGATCCATAACCGTTAAAATAGACCTCCTCGGCTTGGGCGTAATGTTTTCCCATTTCAGGTCACATGGCATTCCCATGAGTATTTTCTTTTTTTCTGCTACGCACCGAAGGATATATGAATATGGAAGCCTTCCAAAATACTCATGGAATGCCACCTGATCTGATGGGCAAAACATTACGCCCAAGCCGAGGAGGTCTATTGGCCCGAGCTAGCGAGGAAGCTACAGTAGTTAGCACTTGACTTTTACTGTAGCATTTGGCTTTTGAGGAAAACCTATGTGTAAACAGAGCAAGCAATAACATTTTAAAATCAAACTTTGTGTTTTCTTTTGCGGTCCGGGAAACTATGGACCGCAAATTGACCAATCACAGCGCGCGTAGCATCGTTGCTATGTGACAATAAAAAGTAACGCAGTCACGTGGTACGCCCCCGGCGGGTCGGAAAACCGAGGGCTTCTGCCGTTTACTGGGATGCATACGATAAGTAAAGGTTTATTTACTTTCAACTGATATGTCCAAAATTGCAGCAGCGTCGCGCTAATAAAAAGCGTATGCTGTGGTATTAAAAACTATAACATCGTACTAGGCATGATTAATTTTTGAAAATTTTTATGAAAATTGTTATTCAGCCACTCCATTTCTTCAGCGTGATTCTCAAAAACTTCTCAGTTGTCAGCCCTCGTTCGTAAACCCGAACTGATTTAGATGCTTAAGCATACCGATTTCGCGAAATGCTAATAACATAACAGGAAAGCATGAAATCAAACTTTTTTGAAGTGATGAATTGTCGTTTTGAGGGCGAAATATAAAAGAAATATCAGGAAAAAAAATATCGAGCATAGTCACGTTCTAGGGAAAAACATTCGAGCAGAAAAACTGGACGCAAAAAAGTCTCGAGCCAAAACAAATTAGCCACTCCCCCCATCAAATATCAAATGGTCCATCCCTAATACCACATTCGATCCCCACTGACTGAATATGACCAAAAGCTCCTTCTTCGACTTACCGCTAATTTCTCTTTCAACTCCGCCCTATTAGCAGGTAATTTGTTCTCTTCTGAGCGATCGTTAGCATACTGTCCTCTCTGAAGGTCTGTTTCGTGGCTCACATTGTTGTCTTCTTCGTGTTCATGTTCATCCTTTGGCATTACGTCATGATAGTGCACGTGCTGCTCTTGCTGCTCTCGCAACAGCGCTAGTTGTTTTTGTTTCAGTTCCTCAAGCTGTTAGAAAAATAACAGGAGCAATTCATATTTAAGCAATAAAAGTACTTTCCGCGTGCTCTCTGCTTCCTTACAAACAAGAGGGGATGTTGGGAGAACAGATCAAAACTTGAAAGACACGAGCCGAAGGCGAGTATCTTTCAAGTTTTATCAGTTTGACCAACATTCCCCGAGTGTTTGTAAGAAACCAGAGAGCACGCGGAAAGTATTTTTATTGCTTTTAGAAAATAACATACACACGCGCGACAGCGTTGCGTGACAATCGTGTTTCTCAGGTCTCTTACAAACACGCTTTTTAACCAATCAGAATGCGCACATTCACAATACAACATAGGTGTTATTTTCTAAAATAATAGAATTTTTATAAGTTTCTAAGGACCGGCACTTATCTTTGTAGGTAGGTAGGTAGGTAGGTTTTTAAAAAAAAATGTTATTTATTATTATTTATGAACATTTAACATTACATAATTTATATGCACCTTTTTTCATCTTCTTCGTTACATTGTCCATTTTACATTACAGAAACATATTTCTTTTTCCATTCCATTTCATTTTTACATTTTTTTTTCTTTTACAGACACTTAACATTACACATGCATTTTTTTGTTTCACAACGATGTCATTACATCAGCTAAAAGCTAGCGCATCAAATGTTTACTTGTATTGCAGATTCTACTTTCAGCCAGTTGTCCAACCAGGAAAGCTTGGAAAAATACATCTTCAGTTTTTTCTATATGCTCCGTAAATGTAGTGTTTAGCAATCATTAAACATAGGTTTAGGGGGAAGTATTTTGGTTCGCCCGGCATGTGTCCATAGAATATATTTTTTTGATAAATTTCTATGCGGACATTATTCTTTTTTTTCCACCATTCAATAAAATCGTTCCAGAAAACGACAATACGAGGGCAATCAAGAAAGATATGTTTTAGGTCTTGTTTTTGTGAACAAAAGTGGCAGTTTGCAGATCAATTAATTTATCTCTGAACAATGTAGCATTCGAGGGTAATATGTTTTGAACAATCTTAAACTGAAAGATTCTGAGCTTAACATCTTTGGTTTTTTATATGGAAGTGAATAAACGAGAGAGTTGCTTCGCGTGGTGAAAAACCGCACTTTAGTAACCGCTTTTAAGCAATTATTGGATGAGGTTTTTGTGATCTCCAGAATAAACAGAGACAGGTGGAATCAGGCGAGGCCGTGAGGCCGAGCCTGATTCCACTTGGCGAGACATTGTTTATTCTGGAAATCACAAAAACCGAATTCAGTAATTATTTTATTATACATTCATGATTCAGTAAAAATACTTTTTTCTGTCAAGCACTTTCTTTTACACAAGCGCCTTGTTAGATAGGAAAAACATTCAAGTGATCTAGTCCCATTATGCATTGCGCGCGTCAAGAATCAGCTAGCTGATTCTTCAAGAATCAGCATGCTGATTCTTGGAGACCATCAAAGTGCGTAATTCCAAAGTAAAGCGCGCGCATTTAGCCAATCAGAATCGAGATAGTGAATACAATGTATAATAATCAGCAGTAAGAGGCTTAAAGGCCTTGTGTTACAAGTTCTTTTCTGATTTTCTTACATGTCAATAGGACAATGTCCTTTTCTGTTCGATTTGCTTGTGTGACCCGGGGGGTGTTCCTTAATGATTTTTCCAGTCTGACGGAATCGCTTTTACGAGCCCTAGAAGGGCTAAGTAATGAGTTTTGATTCTGAATTTTGCATAAAGGGATTCCACGTTAACAATCTAGATATATATATACACACAAAAATGCGAAAAACACTGAAACTGGCCCTAAGTGTAATAACGGCCCCAAATGTAATAAGAAATGGCCCTAAGTGTAATAAAGGCCCCAAATGTAACAACAATTGGCCCTAACTGTAATAAAGGCCCCAAATGTAATAAAAAGTGGGCCTAAGTGTAATAATGGCAATGATCATACAAACTGGCAGGGTAGCGACTTTTGTATTCCCTAGTTGCAGGTTTAAGGTCAGCTTCTCAAAGAGTAGCAGCACACACCTAGTCTCGTGTTCCATGAGTACCCCGAAGCCGATACTTAATGTTACAAAGCCCGCGGTGTTTGCTTCATATTAGACCCGGCCGTTTACAGGGGCGGATTTACACCAGTGCAACTGAAGCAAATGCTACGGTCAGATTTGAGCGACCTTTTAAATTTGTCCTTCTTAGTCACTTTGATAGCTTCTAATTTATTTTATTCTGGTCTTCTACATATATTTATCCTATTGTCCTATTTTCATTATTACACTTAGGGCCAATTTTTATTACACTTGGGGCCTTTATTACAGTTAGGGCCAATTTTTATTACATTTGGGGCCTTTATTACACTTAGGGCCAATTTTTATTACACTTGGGGCCTTTATTACATTTAGGGCCAGTTATTACATTTAGGGCTTCTACATACATTACCATTCCAACGAGGCTCGCAGTCCAAGTTATCCTCATTTTAAGAAAATTAGAGGTATCATATTACATCATCACAAATATAGCTATTCGAAAAAACATTTCGAGCCAGCCTCGTTAGATCAATAATCCACACCAGATAACAAACACGATCACACACTCAGGGGAACGATTTAACTTATCCCCATCGAATGCAGAGACCATTTTCCAAGAAATTATATTTAATGTCAGAGGTCATACATTTGTTGCCATAGAGACCAACATTGGTGAAAATGATCGAGAATGACCAAAGTATTGAAATGCAAATTGATTGGATCCCTCAGAGGCATTGGTTTAGAGATAGACTACCCCCCTCAGTTTTACGTCCGCCATTTTGGATTTGGCTTCCACCCAGTCCTTAAGTTACCTGAGATTTTCCTCTGGTATCAAATAAATCTTCTACATGTGTGACTCCGCCTAGATACCAATCTTGATAAAAAATCGATTTTCCTTCAATTAATACATTCTTATTGTTCCAAATAATCTCTTTAGCGGGATCAACATACATTCTCAACATACATAGTGAAAAGTGTGATCCCGCTGATCCAGGTAGGGAGGTAGGTTAGTAGGTATGTTGGAAGGAAGGAAGGAAGGTTATATAGTGGAAGGAAGGAAGGAAGGTATGTTGGAAGGAAGGTATGTTAGAAGGAAGGAAGGAAGGAAGGAAGGAAGGAAGGAAGGAAGGAAGGAAGGAAAGCTGTTTCTCCTTCGCATATTTCCTTCACACCTCCTCAATCGTTGTTCCCAGTATTACCTTGCTCATAGATTAGCTATAGCATAATATTCTTATATTTGCATATGTGTTTTATGTGTTTTATATTATGCTTATATGACGTGAAATACTGAAAACGTTAGTATTATTACTAATGATGTACCACACCTTTCTTTGTTGCTCATTATATTCCCTTTTTGCTTGGGCTGTCTCTTCCTGGAACCTTATTAATTGCTCTTCTTGTCTTTTCCTCTCTAACTCCAACTGTTCCAACTTTTCATTGTCGTATGACCTCTGCTGAATCTGCATACAATAACAATTTCCCATAACCACCTGATTCGAAAGACAGGCTAAGGTATACCATCTGGTATCTACTTAAATATATATGCTAAAGGTTGCATGGGAAATCGTATTTTGTCTGTCGGGCGCAAATTCATTTGTGGTTACTCAAGCGATACCTGGTCTCAGAGTGAAGTTTCTGTGTTTATAGCGCGATCTCGTTCCAGAACCTTTCGTTTTGATATGGGGAGGTCGGATTGTGAAATACCGTGACCGAGGTCTTAAAAATACTGACCGAGACCGGAGGTCGAATTCAGTATTTTCAATGCTCATGTCACTGTATTTCACGATCTGAACCGACCCAATGCAGGTAAATAAATATTTAGTTTTTTGCTTTCACTGAAACAGCATAAAACCAAGAGTGGATTAACAAGAGTTAGAATCTTTCCCTACTGTATTTGTCCACTTCACAGTCAGAAAAGTGTCTATTTTTAGAGTTTCGCGCGCGAATTCGAATGCTCGTATACCCAATAAACAACAAAATAGAGAATATCCTACCTTATCTTTGCGATTTTAACGGTTTTTCCATTGATCTGCGATTTAATTTTAGGCTGGATCTCACAACTGTTCGCGTGGCGAGAAAGTGGGAACCCTGTGGATGACGAATTTTAGCGGGCACCCTAGTTCTAAAAATAGACACTTTTCTGACTGTGATTCGGGCGTACATAGTAAACATGGAAACTCTTGGTAATCCACTCTTGATAAAACTTAGAAATTAGCGCGTGCGCGATTCATCCCGACCCGGGGTCCGGATCGTAGGATTTTGGACCGCTCGCGAGCCAATCAGAGCGCGCGATTTGATGGATACCGGACCGCTGAAAAAAAAATCGAGTCATTCACTGACAAATACAACGCATCCCATTGGTAAAAATTGATCGCGTGAGGTAACTTAACGACATCAAAGGCAGTGAGGGCATTTGACAATGAATCATAAAAACTTTGCAGTGGTCGAATTAAAAGAGGCCTGTTGGTTATTGGACCAAAACTCGCCTATTCTCGCTGTTCTTGCCTACCGCCAAGCATTTTAGGCCACATTTTCTGTTCTCGCCTGTTCTTGCCGATCAATTTTTGCCACAATTCTCTAATGTCGTCTTTTCTCGCTGCGGGAATAGTCACGTTTTGGTCCAATAACAGACGTTAGATTGACAGACATTAAAAGTCACGAAATTTCAATGCTCAATCGTTTCCCATAGCTCAATTCTTACGCGCGCTTTGATTGGCTAAAGAGGAGTGAAATTTAGCGCTGAAAGCTGAATTCGACAAAACAACAGGTTACTCGCGCGCAAAGAAAGTTCAACGTTATTAAATCAGGCTTTGGTACCTTTTAGGGTAAAATTCGAATACTGGAAACATGTTTCCCAGAATACCTGTTCTAGTAAGTCAACCCACAATATGGTTTTATCAATGCTTCACTGTGACTTACCAGACTCGGACCCGTCGCTAGGTCGTCAAATCAGTCGTCAAATAAGCATATCAAGAAAATTTCGCCTAAAACTGTCGTTTTGCGTTGCAAAACTTCCTTATTAGGAAATTCCCCCTTACCTTATTTGGAAGGTCTGTAAGTACTTTTCCTCATATCTTAGCGAAAAAAGCAGGAACATTGACCAAAACTTGCAGATACTCGAGAAACATCCTTCTCTTGGTCGCCATTTTGTTTTTGCCCCCCGCCGAGGGGCCTGAGTCACGTTTTGAACACCACAGACAACCCGCGCGGATTTGCCATAAAAACGACAGCACTTTCTTGATATGCTGACTTGCTGCTCTCTAGTAGAAAAGTCGAGGAACGCAGGGGATTATGGGAAGGATTAGCGCGGCGCGCAATGCATTGTGGGAAGGGCGAAGGAAAAGTAGCTTCTTTCTCTTCTTTCACCCGGTCCACAATCCATTGCGCGCCTTGCGAAACCTTCCCACAATGCATTGCGCGCCGCGCTAATCCTTCCCATAATCCCCTGCGTTCCTCGACTTTTCTACTAAGCGACGGGTACGAGTCTGTTGACTTACAGTAGTGGAGCTTTCTCTCTCGTACTCCTCGGCCTTCTGAGCCAGTTCCTGTTTCTCATGTGCGAGACGCAAAGTTTCCTCATGCAGACGCTGTGCCTCGTCCTGTTTCTCATGCATCATCCTATCATAGTCTTCCCTTACGCGGTTTGCTGAAAACACAAGTTTAAAGGGGCTGTGTCACGATTTTAGCACACTTTTGGTGATGTAAACAGCATCCAAATAGAGCGGTTTTCACATGACTGTCGTGAAAACAATTGCAATTGAGCAATCACTAGCCAATCAGAATCGAGAGAAATCTCGACTTGCTCCTAAATGGCTTTTTTCTTAGCCAAGCGTGGCATGATATTGCGTGACGCGTGGCGTGGCGTGGTATTGCATACTTTCTTCTTCTCTCCTTCTCGCCTCGTCCTCTAGTCTCCTCACACTTTCTTCCAATTCCCTGCTCTTCTTGTCTAGCTCTTCTTTTTCCTCCATTTCTCTCCGCAGTTGCTCTCTGCAATTAAAGGAATACATTTTCAACATTTTATTAAAGGCTTTGGTATACTGTAGTGATTATATAGCATTCCGTCGAAAACTGAGAAGACTTTCCTTGGGTACTTTGGAACTTGGAACAATTGGTGAAACCTTACGCTCTGCTTCCGTTGCGGGAGCTATGGTCACTATGGTTTTACTTTGCAGATGTTAGCGCAAAAGCAGGCAACCTCCTCAACTAATTTAGAAGAAAACCCTGAGTGTTGGTCCGATCGAGGTCTGAACCCTTAAAGAGCCCTAGTCAGCCACTCCTTTGTTATTGTTTTCAGTCGATATCAGACAACGAATTACGTGTAGAAATCTTGAAATAGTCTTCTAAAAACAAAGTTTTACTATTCATTTATCGAATTCTATCGAAAATATTGCACTACATCCCCTAAATCAGCCGATGGAAATGGATGCTTCCTATGTCTTGGTATGTTGCTAGGCTGACAAAATGGAGGCTGACAGAGGCTCTTTAATCTCCCGCACAACAGCCCGGCGATCTACCACTTTTAGCTAACCGGTCGGCAATTAAGAGTGCGAACAGAATGTCTATAGGTGATATACCTTTGCATTTGTTTAGCTCTTTTGTCTTCTCTCGCCTGTGCCTTCATCTGCTGTACCTCGATTGTGTCTGGTTTACGACGGCGCATGTACAGTTCGTGGTTACCCATGCACAGCGCTAGAATGCGCTTGTTGATTCGCAGGCGCTTAGTGTAGAATTGAAAATCCTGCAAAAGGAATCTTTGGTGTTAAATGATGATCACATAGACATTTAGACAGACAAGCAGAAGGCAAACTGAATGAGAATTGGCAGGCTTACAGCAGACAGACAGTAGACAAGTATCATTACAACCGCATGTTTTTTCGGCGTAACCCCTATACTGGGCAGTATATAACCCTTCGTCGGAGCAAAGGAAATTGTTAATGACAAACAGGTCGTCGGCAAAAATGCGTACATCCATACAGACAGACAGAGGCAGGGATACAGACAGGTAGAAAGAGGAGCAAACTGATAGTTATAGGGGCCGCAGACAGACAGGCAATAAATGCAGACAAAAAGAGACAGACAGACCAGAGAAGCAGGCAAACACAGAACAGGAAAAGGCATATATACAAACAAGGGGTAGGTAGCAGATGGTCAAAGTCAAAGTCAACATTATTTTATGCACTAAATATGCACTTTTTTATTTTTTTTTCTTCTACATTTTTGTTCCATATATATTCAGGCAACAAGGATGCCCTATAAAGACAGAGGCAGGCACTCAGACAGAGCAGGGATACAGGCAGAAAGACGGGCTGTGAGACATACAGAGAGACAAGTAGAGGGACAGGCAGGCAGCGAGAGGTTCGAGGCAAGCAAAGAGGCAGACAGACAGAGAGATAAACATAAAGGCAGGCAGAAAAGGTACTGGCTGGATAGAGAGGCATGCAGGCAAAGGTGCAGATAGATAGGCAGATAGATACATTTTAGTACTTACAGGTGCTTTCTTGTCGATAGGTTTGATGACAAACTTTTTGTCGTTAAAAGAGATGTTGCGAATCTCGCTCCATGGAAATCCTATCTTGGGTGTCAGCCTGCCGAAACAAAGTTAAAATCAAAAGAAGTAACGGCAGAAAACAAAGTTAAAATCAAAAGAAGTAACGCAGGCCGCGCTAAGCGGATATCAGACTGTCGACGTACTCTCAGACTTTTTTATGCGTTCTTATTGGTTGATGCCTTAGGTCTTTTTTTTTTTGGGGGGGGGGGGGGTCCCGACTCTAACTGATTTAGGGACAAATGTATTTCTAAAGATAGGCACATTCCGGTCGAAGATGGGGAGGGACCTAGTGAGAAAGTAATATCAAACTGCACTGAAAAACGTGGAAATATCGCGGATACGTCGACTATTATGTGATATCAATTGCACAACGCTATAATTTGAGAAAAGTCTCCCGCAAAAACAGGTAATATTTCTGTCAAGTGATACCTCTCGACCAATTAAAATGCACAAAAATATACAGAATTGATTCTTGGTACGGTTTAGTATTTATAGTTTTTATGGGGGTCTCTCTCCGACTGTTATCTCTGACAATTTTTAAGTCGAAGAGCTCCCATCCTCCCTGGAGTCTCTTATCTCCCGTCCTCTAACCCAGAGCTCCACGCGGCCCGTCAACTTGCGGGGGAGGACGTTGACGCATGCACGAGATTTGATACAGAGCCTCTGAGACAAACAACTTCCTGCGCATGCCCTAATGTTCAAAATCAGCCAATCAGCAAGGCTCTCAAATGGATGTCCCCAGAGCCTCCCCTGCGAGCAGACAAGCCGGCGAGCTCTGGCTACGAGAATGGCTTCCCTCCCTAAAAACATGTTTTCCCTGCGCATGCGCACCTGTCTTCCTTCTCGTAAATGTTGATACCCAGTGCGTCCACGCCCAGGAACAACTCGTCCCTTTCTTGTTCTTGATTTCAAAGTAGTTCACACCATACATCTCGAGGTCCTGGGTGATCTTCAGGTATTCGACCATTGCGTCCTCTCTGCGAATAAACATATATTAGTATAAACCAACTAATGGTCTATTACAAATCCTGCATTCTGATTGGCTGCGCTACTAATGGTCTATTAGTGATAGACCGTCACCACCTTTCTTTGCAAGAAAACTTTTTCAACATAAAATTATGGTATTCATTGCCAAAACCGACCAACTAGTTGGTTTACACTAAAACAATTAGACCTCTCGTCCTCATGTGCTATGATATCAATAGACCATTCGGCCTTCGGCCTCATGGTCTATTCATCATAGCACATTCGGCCTCGAGGTCTAATTGTTAAATATCCATTGGAACGGGCGCAGCATAACGTTACAATGCCAGGTGGAATGTTCACCTTTATCTTATTTTTTATTTTTCTTTCATTACTGAGTTTCTCCTTACTAGATATATATATGCAAGGAAAAAACTTTAATACAGTCTATATACAACCTAAGGCAGGGGCGCCACAACAGCGGCAAGCCCAGAATTCAGAAAGCGAGCAAGTTAATATTGAGCAGCGATTATCGGCGAATAAGAACCAGCTTTTAATAATCACGGCGAGCCTGAGGCGCTTGTTTTAGAATTGATCATAAAGTGATTCATAATGAAGCCAGTTGACAGAGGGAAGCCTGCACTAGGCTACACAGGGCAAGAAGGCAAGAGTTTCATTGGCTCAGATAGTTTGATTGGCAGAACAGCAAACTGGAAATTCCAAAAATAATTTGATGTTTTTGAAATCGTGGTCGCAATGCACCGGTTTTAGCTGTAAATCCATAATCACTGCGCAAATTCAATACGTGGACTAAGATTCCGTTTCTTTTTGGAAGCCCATGTTGTTGCGCTGGTTTACTTAGGGATGGAGGAATCCGTCATCCGTCAAAGAGCCCACAAAATAAGGCCTAGGTTAGGCCAACTTAGACCTTATCTCGCCTTATCTCGCAGCTCCTAATTGGCACAATTCCTGCAATTCTTTCTTATTTTCACCTTTCAGTTGGACCATTTTCCCCTTATCTCGCCTTATCTCGCCTTTCAATTGGACCATTTTCCCCTTATCTCGCCTTATCTCGCCTTTCAATTGGACCATGTTCCCCTTATCTCGCTTTATCTCGCCTTTCAATTGGACCATTCTCCCCTTATCTCGCATAAACTCGCGGCGAGATCAGGTCCCAGAGTAAGTCTCAATTTGAATGTTTGTTTTTGTTTTATGAAATTAATTTGGCCTTTTGGGAAAATGGCAAAATGGCAGCCGAAAATTCAAATCGATTTTTGTTAAAAATGAACACTAGTACTAGAACACACATCATCTTTAGTAAACTACAAACACTTCGCTGCATTGTACCCAATATCTTCCGAGAAAACGAAAGTTAAACATTTGAAAATTTACAGATGTTTGTATGCGTCACACCCCCAGTCATACAAATCTCTGTAAAAGTTTCAATTTTCAGACTCTACTTTCTCAGCCGACATGGCATTTGGCATAACGAAAATTTCAAGGATTACTAATGTGATGATGCTCTTTCTAGTGCCAGTGATTTTCAGTCAGTTTAATCTTAAGACATGTGAATTTGCGGAGCCATTTTGGAAAAAGGTCTATTGGCTGGTATGAGAACATGGTCTAACCTTGGTACTCCACGATGTTCATCCCACCAACTGGTTATCCTCTCCTCCCACTCCTCTTTGGACATCTTGTGTTGATCGTAGACTCTGTTCAATGATAATGACAATGAAAAAATACCGAGAACTTAGATTTATATATCAGACACAAGACAGTTTGTTTCATCGGGATTACCAAACATCGAGAATTGTAGGTTTAAAAAATTGATATATGACAAAGAAATTATCGGATGAATGGCGCGTTCTTCAGAGTATTTCTACTGATGCCACCGCTTAAACTGTACCATCATTTTAAGGGTTAAATTGCCTGTACCATCTCTTCGATTTTTTCCCAGTCGATAGGTACACCTTTAGGGGTCTATTCCAACAAACAAAGCAACAATGGCTTTTATCAAAAACAAACTACTTCACACTTGTTGGTAACTTTTAGGGTTCAAAATCAACTAAGCCACACCCTTTTTGGTAGCCTTTTAGGGGCCTAATCAAAAGTTCCCGACGAGCATCCCACATAATAAAAATAGGGGTCCCCACGGCTCGTATCCAAAGTTCGATGCCTCTCTTCTTCTCAGGGGAGGCTCTGTTGACAGCCACTGACGTGTGCGCGAGATTTGATACAGAGCCACAATACCAAATTGTTGGACCACTCAAATCACAAAACGTTAAAACCGAGTCACGCGTTGAAAAAATTAAAGCTCTGGCTCTGGCCCTGTTGTGAGACGTACCTTTGCGGTAGGAGTCTTTCGGTTGCCAGGCAACCAGGAGGGTGTTTGTTCTTGTCATGGTCGCCGTACTTGGCTTCGCACTACAGCAGATGAAAGTTCGCGGTCAGCTTTTGGTACTAGAGCAGATTTCGTATGACTGTGAAAAGTTCCGTGACAAAGTTGTACCGCTCCGCGACCGTGACCGCGCCGCGACTAAATGATTTCATTCGGTATCTACAGCAGGCCAGGTTCGGTACCGCCACCGCGACAGTACCGCGCCGTGTCGCGGCACTTTTCACAGTCATACGACATCTGCTCTAGGCCTAGTACATATGCCGCTCTCATGAGCCGTACCAAACCGTTACCATGAAATACTCGAAACTCGTGGCGTTAGAGGCCCATAAGCACCCAAGTCGCATTGCAGGCTCACAAGAATAAAACGCAGTTGAAAACTTTGATGCAAATTTGCAGTTTGAACCTGTGAATGCAAAGAACAATAGGAACCCCTTGGGACCTACTGTATCAGCCAATCACAGCTGTTGAATGACAATAGATCCAATTGAAAACAAAGCGCAAAGGTTCCCGGTGGCCTATGGGCCTTTAAAATCGATTCTACATTCCCGGTTTGATTAGAATAGTTTAGGCTACGAGCAGACGAGAGATGGACAAAAATATTGTTTTTACTTTGAGATTTTGCATTAGGTTCGGCTCATGATAAGAGCGGCGTATGTACTAGGCCTTAGTTAGTGGTGGATATATACCGAGACACGAAGCGCGGAGGTATATCCACGTGCTAGGCACCGACCCTGAGGGGGATAGTTGTTTTAGTATATACCAAAAAAATAATAGAATAAAAAAATCGGTGATTAAGATTCAAAACGCAGTATCACGCGCGAAACGAGCTGCCATTTTGAGTTCTCAAAACAGTAAATAGTTCCATTATCCTGCGAGATTGCGCAGAATATCGTCTTATACTTAGCTGACGAGGGACGAAGTCCCGAGTTGGCTAAAATCAGACGTTATTCTGCAAAATCGAGCAGGATAATGGTTTTATTATTCAGCACATCGATAGCACAAAAAAACCCGAAAAAAATGACTTTTGTGTATTATTTACGAGCTCAAAACATCATATTTTCCTCAGAGACGGATATCGCAGGATAGCTGTCATGTACAGAAGACAGCTATTGGCGTTCCAATGACCATATTTGGGCAGTGCATCGATGTGCTGAATAATAATGTTTGATATCTTCTATTTCAGGAACCATTCAGAGCGTGCGAAAATGACTATTCACTGATTTGGTATATACTAAAATACCCATTACAGTAGGAACCGAATTAGCTCATTGATAAGCATCTTAGACACTAAGACGTTGACGATCTAAACTGATTATTACTTATAACTTTGGCGAGCATTGGGGCGTATTATCCGGAGATCCGGGCTCTAGTCAACATTTTGGCGGGCTCTAATTAATATATTACAACCCACGCGAGTCAATCGGCGTTATGATGGTCGCCATAAATTCTCGCTGTTGTAGTCAATGCTCTCCAAAGTTATAATTAACAATTATTCCTCGAGCCCGAATGGGCTCTGAGTCAATAGCCCATGAGGCCGAAGGCCGAATGGGCTATTGACTCAGAGGCCATGAGGGCGAGAGGAATAATTGTTTTAGTCAAATCACACTAGTAGGTCAATTTGTATTGCAAAAAAAAATGTTTTGGTTCTGGTCATTTGCCATTTTCTGGCTTTCAATCCGACACTTTTCGCTACTAGTAGGCTATAACTTATAGCCTACTAGTAGCTCAACCAATCAGAACGCAGCATTGATAATAGACCACTAGTGTGATTTGACTAATTATGGTCCTTTTGGTACATTTTAGGGGAACAATTGAAAGTTACCGACAAGCACTCCCGCCCCAAAAATTGGGGATCCCCCCCCCCCCCCCCCCCCCCCCCGCCAGGCCTCATCTCATGGATGTTCCACCACCAAAAGAATTGTCAATATATTTACTCCACGTACCGCATATGAGGCGAGTAGCACCGAGGTCTCTGAGGGACAATATATGCAGTCTTCTATAATGTCATTTTTGACTTGGAGGAAGAATAGTCTCTAAAGAAAAAAAGAGGAGAACAGTGTCAAACGAATAAAGAGAATTGCATGGCTCTTTTGGGCGATTGCTAGAGCAATGCCAGCAGTTTAGGCACAAATGATTCGAGGATACGCAAATTACTAGAACAATAAAATGTAATCCAAACAAAACCATGCCGTTTTTTATCATCGACAGACCTCAGGAAAAAGTCCATAAAACTATTTGTTAAAAATTATGCAGCAGGTCGCCTGCCCTTCATTTGGTCAGGTGAGTCTTAAAAGTAGATCAGACTTGAAATTTGGACAATTTGTTCTGAACGATAAATTCGCCTTGAATTTTTCAACCGAATTTATTCGGCATGGATCGATGGAGCCTAAGGGGCCGACCATTTAACTTTTGAGGGGGGGGGGCATTTTTGTCAGTGCAAGATTTTTTTTATACCTCCGTTATGCGGTGAGAATTTTTTTTCCAATAAAAAAGAAGGGTTTTAGTCACCATTTTGCCGTGCAGGAAATTTTTTTTTCAAAAAAGGGTTTTGCTCATGTTGAATAGCGAAGCCTGATGCTGGGATTTATGGTACAAAAGTTGACCAAGCTACCCAAAAAATACTCTCTTTTTTTAAGAACCAAAAAGTTGCTCTTTTCCTGCTTATTTGCCGGGACATTCTAGAAACAAAATGGCGCTGCCGTGACAAAGGCGAATGGCGCGCGCAAGACCCGTTTGCAACTTGTAGAACAAAAGCATGGGTGCGCGACCACAGGGAATTTCGATCTGTAGGAACCCATCCATGGGAAAAGCTGAATTTCCCATGGTAGAAGAATAGGAAGTGTTCGGATTTCCAATGGCTATCCATGTGAATTCCAAACACTCCCATGCATGAATTCCCTGTGGACGTCTTCACATGTGCAGCACCCTCAGGATCAGCTTGACCATACATCATTACCTGCGTGACAACCTGGATAAGTTCTAACCGTTGATATCTTTCAGCTACCTGCGTGACCTGGATAAGGTCTACCGTGACATCTTCCCACCTACTTGACATCCTCGATAAAGTACCGTGACATCTTCCCACCTGCGTAACTACCTGGATGAATTCTTCCGTGACATCTTCTCACCTGCGTGACATCCTGGATAAGTCTACCGTGACATCTTCTCACCTACTTCACATCCTCGATAAAGTCTACCGTGACATCTTCCCACCTGCGTGACTACCTGGATAAAGGATACCGTGACATCTTCTCGCCTAGTTGACATCTCGATAAAGTCTACCGTGACATCTTCCCATCTGCGTGACTACCTGGATAAAGTCTATCGTGACATCTTCTCACCTACTTGACATCCTCGATAATGTCTACTGTGACATCTTCCCACCTACGTGACTACCTGGATAAGGTCTACCGTGACATCTTCTCACCTACTTGACATCCTGGATAAAATCTACCGTGACATCTTCTCACCTACTTGACATCCTGATAAAGTCTACCGTGACATCTTCTCACCTGCGTGACATCCTGAATAAAGTCTACCGTGACACTTTCTCACCTGCGTGATTTCCTGGATAAGTTCTTCCGTGACATCTTCGGGGTAGAATTTCACCCTAAACTTGAACTGCAAAGTCGGCTCCTTCTTCACGTCTTGGCTAGTTACCTGAATAATCATTTCATATTACTAATTTGCAAAGGTGTTTGTGCAGGGTCCTGAAGGGGGGGGTCCCAATCCCGTTTCCCGGACGTTTTTTTCGCAAAATCCCGTTCCCAGTAGGTAAAATCCCGTTCCCGGTAGGACCAGTCGGTAAAATCCCGGTGCAAGAAAACTGTGATTCAAAATGAGATTCCTGCTTTTATCGGTACTATCTCTTGGTCCTGTAGGTTTTATTGTCTATGCACGCCGCAAATGACGAAATTTTTATTAGAGTGGTTTTCACATGACTGTCGTGAAACCATCGCAAAGTAATTACACCAATTCTGAACAAAATGTATGGGAGCAATTACAAAGTAATTGCGAACTACTCATGACGGTCATCTGAAATCCGCTCTATTGCAACCAAATGACGAATTGCTATGCTTGTAATGTCGATTTATTTCGTCAGGCCTATCACTATAAAGGCTTTTCGTGATCCCCCTATTTTAACTAATGGGATATATTTTACAGGAATTTCTCTTCTGTTGCGCGTAAAGCGCGCCCTGTTTTAATTGATAAACGAATTTCATCAAGCCTCAGAAAAAAGGTAGATGAATATGGCATTTTTGTGTATAGCAAATAAAGCCCTTACTTTATATTCTTCGTGCACGACGCAAATGACGAAATCGTCATATTTGCGGCCCAACTGATGAATTCTCTATGTTTGTAACGTCGATCTCACACTTACGGGCTTGTTTCGAACATAGTAATTGCCTGCCAGGCCGATCACTGGGAGGGATTTTCGCGGGGAGTTTGTTTTTCCTCGCCAAGATACAAATGTTCTTGTAAGGGGCATTCAATTTAAACGGCACGAGCATATTGTATTCGTTTGCGGGAGATCTCACAATCTCGCAATATTACATGTTGTTCCTTATGCTAAATGTTTAACCTATTGAAGAAGAGAACTACAAAAATGGAAATGATATAGAAATTGCTGGAATAACTCCGCGCAGATTCCGCGGACCAAAAAAAGCAAAACGAGGGCCTCAATTTAGAAGGGGCGAGAAGTGAAATTCTATTTTCAGGTAGCCTGCTGTTAGGATACTCTAAACAGTCTTACAATGCGAAAAATTGTATAAATTGACGACTTTTTTTTAGGATACAAAGGATATACAAGGAGAGATTTGAAAATCTCGTTCCCGTTGAAGCATCTTGATTCCCATTCCCGGTAGACAAATCCCGTTCCCGGTAACCCAAATCCCGTTTTCCCGGCCTAAAAAAGGCGAATCCCGGCTCCCGTTTTACCCCTTCAGGACCCTGTTTGTGCGAGAAGCGTTGGCTAATTTTTTTCCCGCCTAAATTCTCGCTACTTTTCGCGCGCGCGGCACACAGAGGAAGCCCGCGCCTTAGAAATGGGTTTTCCAAGCTACGAATTCGCAGATTACTCTACTTTCCATGTCCTTCTTGTCGTCAGAACATTTGTGAAATTGGGTTTAACGAAAACGTTTAACCAATATTGAAGTAATATCAGGTAGAATCCTATGATTTCTCTTTTGTGCATTTTGTAGACGAGATATCATAGAATAATAATAATAATAATAATAATAATAATAAGAGAATTTATATAGCGCCTTTTCTCATGCGGATCCAGAGCGCTTTACAATATTGTAAGTTGAAAGTTACATACTTTCAATAAATAATACTATGAATAATAACAGAACAACTTACATGCTAAAAGAATTAAAAACTAAAACTTAAAAAATACGCACTGCATTATATTATACTGAGCTCATTATGTATATTATTTTTATTCTGTTCATGTTTAAAATAGCCTGCTAGCCGGCTCTCCAGTGGGTTTTCTCGGATATTTGATTTGTTTGGTGCGCGGGATTCCTGTGTCACGGGGGGAAGTATCCTGCTAGCCGGCTCTCCAGTGGGTTTTCTCGGATATTTGATTTGTTTGGCGCGCGGGATTCCTGTGTCGCGGGGGGAAGTAGCCTGCTAGCCGGCTCTCCAGTGGGTTTTTTCGGATATTTGATTTGTTTGGTGCGCGGGATTCCTGTGTCGCGGGGGGAAGTAGTCTGCTAGCCGGCTCTCCAGTGGGTTTTCTCGGATATTTGATTTGTTTGGTGCGCGGGATTCCTGTGTCGCGGGGGGAAGTAGCCTGCTAGCCGGCTCTCCAGTGGGTTTTTTCGGATATTCGATTTTTTTGGCGCGCGGGATTCCTGTGTCACGGAAAGGAGAGCCGGCAGGAAAGGCCCACCTTTTTTCATGCTTCCCGTTCGCTGACGAACGGAGGCCGCTGATTGGCCAACTCATATGAGCTGTCAGAAATGTGTCAATATTCATCAGATGTGAGTTTATTCACGGGGCATCGAAGGAAAACAACGGGGTTTATTAAGTCGAGAAAGCTATTCCTGACTATTTCATGCTTAGCAATCGATTGCCTTATTGAAAGGAGATACATACTTGCAATTTTGCCAACGGTGAAAGCCCTTTTATTTTGAATAGCGAAGAAGGGACTCGAAGCGCTGAATTTCTTGGACGCGCTCTCAAGCGAAGACAGTCAGTTGAGCGTATTATCGTGGAAGATGAATCTCAGACATATCAAGAAAGTTCCCGTTGAAATGCGTCGTTTTCTAAAATTTCCTTATATGGAAGTTTCTTCTTACCGGAAGTCCAGAAGTTTTCCTAGCTTATTTCTTGCCCTAGATTGTCAAAAAGTTCGCCAAAACTTGCAGGTTTTGGAGAGAATCGCTGTTCTTGTAGGCCGCCAGCTTTATTTTGGACCCAGGAGCCCGGAAATTCAAACACAGGTAGCCCGCGTCACGCACGGGTTGGCATTGACAAAAACGACACGTTTATCTTGATATGAGATGAAAAAGCCAAAGTACGAAAAATCGAAACGTTTAATAAGCTTAATAAATGAAAGCTTAATTTTGTCTTTGCACGTTAAAACACCAAACATAAGGAAACATTACAGTAAGAACCAGAATCTTCTGTAAGCTAATTTCAGCCGTTGATTGACTCGCTGTCGATTGACTCTGCAAAGTGAGCTACGATCGAGAGCGAAGAGGCGGCTGAAATTCACGCTAAACCCTCTGGCGCGCTGAACACGCTGAACACTATCTTCTGATTCTTCAACGGCACAGAATTTACAAATGATATTCAAATTACACAGATTCCTTGCATGCACGAATTTCTATGAGTCTTTTCTCTCTTCTGGGTGGTAGAAATATATTTTCTGTCGAGGTCACTTGTTCTTTGCCAGATACACCGAACTTTTCTTTCAAACTCAAACTAGTAAACTCAAGCACGGCAGGATCATCTACGGAATTGTGTGTTGATTGTTTTGACGAGATTGCTTTCAGTTTCGGTAGGTCCCGGTAAAGGCATCTTCATGTTAGCAAGCGCAGCAAGCGTTCGTGTGTATTTCCAGGGAAAATAACATAGATTGAAATAGGCATGAAAGCGGCGAGAAATTCGACGAGCGAGATCCCCAGCATGAAAACTTCACCAAAACACACAGCGAGCGCTTACTGCTGATGCCAGCAGGCTAATTAGCAAGCGTTCGCGTGTATTTCCAGGAAAAAGAAACAGAGAAACAGTGAAGAAAGCGGCAAGAAATTCGACGAGCATGTTAGCTCCACGAGAACGCTAAAATTACCGACTTGATGTTACAACTGTAAATAGGAAAGCTGTCATTTTGTGTTTGCATGTTCCGAGCGCGCTTATTGGCTAGATTTGACAGGTATTGTGCATGTTATTCGATGCAAAGCGCGTTGAGCCGTGACAGGGGCGGGCACGACAAAACATGGGCCTTTCCTGCCGGCTCTCCTTTCTTTTCTCTCCCCCCGCGACACAGGAATCCCGACGACACAGGAACCCCGCGCGCGCCCTAACGAATTCTTCACTGGAAAACCCACTGGAGAGCCGGCTCGCACGCTATGTTTAAAAATATATAATGAATGACGATAAAAAGTTACGAATGGAATGCGCGCTTAAAAAGAAGAAGTGAAGTATATTCAAAGTGTTCAGTCGGTAGTTTCCGCTAAGAAGTAGCACGAAAAAGTGGATATCGCTTTTTTCGTGCTATTTTCTTAGCGGAATCTAGCCTCCAGTAGCTTTGAATAATCCCATAGTTCAATTCTTACGCGCGCGTTGATTGGCTAACAAGTGAGATTTTATCAAAACTTCGACGAGCTGTGCATGAATTACTGATACACACAAAATATCAATATTTATAGCGGAGCTCCTTAGCGGAGCCCCATAGCTATACATGCAGGAGAAAAGAAAACAACAATGTATATGCATCGAACCTATTCTGTCGTGGACTTCCGGTTTAAGTACTTTACGAATTAGCTGCGCTAATTCGTAAATACTTGTTCTTGCCACTCGAAAATAAAACTCATATCTTCGCATCACCGGTGTAATATCCTCTATTTCATACCTTTCGGTTTAGTTTGAGCCAAGCCTGTTCCCCTTTGGAGTCAAAGAACTGAAGACCGAAAAACCATATCTCGCGAAGTCCGATGGTCTTAACGACCTAGAAATATTTCAAGGAAAAATATATTTAACAATTATATTACGAGCTGATAGTTGACGAGGAGTCGTCGATGTGCTTACACGCTGGAATGTTTAAAGACATGATTTGTGTGCTTACACGCTGGAATGTTTAAAGACATGATTTGTGTGTTTACACGCTGGAATGTTTAAAGACATGATTTGTGTGCTTACACGCTGGAATGTTTAAAGACATGATTTGTGTGCTTACACGCTGGAATGTTTAAAGACATGATTTGTGTGTTTACACGCTGGAATGTTTAAAGACATGATTTGTGTGTTTACACGCTGGAATGTTTTAAAGACATGATTTGTGTGTTTACACGCTGGAATGTTATAATGCGTGTGACGTGTTAACACGCTGATGTTCAAAGAATGCATTGTGTGTTTACAGGATGGAATGTAATAATACACATGTGTTTTACACGCTAGAATGTAATAAAGCATGTGTGTACCTGGTCGAAGAGTTGCTTCCCAGTCGTACTTGACTGTATTGCGAAGTCTAATTCTGCATCCAATGTCCTCACAGATACATTTATCTGAAATTAAGATCATCCATATGCATGTAGTTTATTACTAGGCGAGATGCCCAGAGTGGCACAATAAAGTTATATTATCTTATTCACATCCACTGCCGCGTATATACTGTATATAGAGCAGATTTCGTATGACTGTGAAAAGTGCCGCGAACCTGACGTGCTATATATACAGAATGTCATCGCGTTTGGTCGCGTCACGTTCACTGTCGCCGCGCAACACAACTTTGTGGCTGCACTTTTCACAGTCATAATCTGCTCTATCAATTTCAGAAAAGATTGCACAGTCACAACTGCCTGGTGAAGTCCGCAATGCCTCACTGGGAACAAAGGGGACAATTTTGCTTGCTGTTTGTGATTGCAAGCAAAGTTTCTGGCCAAGTACCACAAGGAGCACACCCCCTACTTAATTGTCTTTTTAAAAATGGCTTATTTTGGCGTTTGCTGGTGTTTCTGTTCAGTTCCTTTATTTACCATATACCATTTAACCAGAATACAGCCTTACCCTTTATCCCAGGAGGCACCTCCAGTGATATTTCCCAGCAGAACAACCAGCTCAATTTGTTCCCAGACAGCAACGTTGTTATCAGCCAGGAGTTAAAATCGGGATTTTAAATCATCATTTGATGAAAAAGCACGGACAAAGGAAGAAAGATAGCATTGTTTCCCAGCAACGAGGAATAGTAGACAACGATCGCCACATATAATATTTTCTTCAAACTTTTTTCCCAGGAGATCTCTTTATTTGTCAAAATTTTCCCTGAGCCAGCAAGTCTGAAGAAAGGGCTGCTTTGGCAGCTCTTACAGCCGAAGACGAAATTTCAAATTTTGACGGAATTCGGAAAATACGGAGGAGGCCAGCCAACATTTATGGAAGAGGTGCTACTTTAATCAACACAAATATGAATATTTCTTGGATATTGATACTAGCTGTGAGCAGACTTTGTAGAAACTTGGTAAATTATGCAAGGCCAAAGGTATCCATCGTTTTGCAAAAAAGAAGTTTTAGAAATTACAGCAGCACAGTATTAAATGAATAACAGCAGATCACCGACGTTCAGCTCCGCTCTACCGGATGGTATATCTGCATCGAACTTTCTTATTATATTTGACATATTACCTAAACAAACTGAAATGACTATACATACGTTTTTGGGCATTTTGGCGCCAAGTCGAACGGCAAGAAGCTAGTACGTCCCTGAATAATTAGTCTGGGACAAGGATCTATAGAACCTGAAAAGATATAATTGTGGTTAAATGTCACTATATACACTTACCTTTTGGAGTCCAAAAAGCATCGCATCTCTTTCAAATCGATGAGGAAGAGAGAAATTAGTATGGTACGAATAGTATCACTAGAATGTTTGATATCCGGCTTAATATGCAACTTATAGCGATATGCAAAACATTGAATCATATCATTCCAAGTCGATTAAAGTCTATAAATTGTAAACCATAATCCTGCGTCATTATTGCAAAGAGAATGGCGTCTAAAAGTTAGATAAAGTTAATCGGTTCCAGCGGGTTTTCGTTAAATACACACCTTTTCAAACGCAAAGTGCTCCTTGTTTATTTTCAACGTCGACCATCAAGCTTACCCCCTGTTGAGCAGCACCGCTTGCACAAAGCCCGCAGGCTCGATGGAAATATTTGGTGAATACGAAGATGAAGCAACGAAGTTGAATTTTCTGAGTAAGGCCTGTTTCAAACGTCGATCTTTTGCCGCGTCGAATCCAATTAAGCCGACTGGTTTTCTCCTTTATTTCACCATAAAAGGAAGAATGAGCAAGAAAAACAAACTTTACAGTCCTTTTTGTTCTGCTTATGACTCATCTAGATTTACCTTTTGCACTTGACAAAGTGTCACTCTTAGAAGCTGCAAATTAAATTTTTAACAATTAGAGTCGACGCGGCAAAAGTTCGATGTCTGAAACTGGCCTTACTACCGCAGACTTGGCTTTGTGTAAGTTACTTTATGAGTAAAACAAATTAGAAAGCTATAATTTTTGAACCTAATATTAACTAGCATTGAATGGACTGTGCTACGATTTTCAACATAAACAACTAAGAGTCATTTTACTCACAATTAGTGAAAGAAAGAGAAAGCAACTGAGAAAAGAACTGTTAAGCTCAAGGAACTGATTCCACCTGCTCGATCGATAACATACGAAGATGCTCCAAATATGTACTGAACTGGCAGTTCAGAGGTTATTAGTCAAACCTAGACCATTATTCTGGTTAATTCTTGCAAGCTGGACTGCATTTTTAAGCTCACAAAGTTGACCCTAAAATTGTGACACGACCCTTTTAATTCATTCTGCAAAATGAATAATGCGTTTTTCGGCAGAGAGTTCGCAGCATGAAGCTAGGAAATGGTACTTGAATTAGATAAACTACCATCGATGGTTGGGTGTTTGCGCCAACAGGGTAAACACTCAGATATGTAGTTAGTCATTGCTTAACTATTTTGTGAAGGCGTTTTTGTTTACTGAGAGAATGCACCAGAGGCCAATAATAATGCATTTCATAGTACCACTCCTAGAACTATCTACCCAAAGGGTTGATAGTGAGCTATTTGACTCATTCTTGAGTCCCAGCCTACATTTTTGGCTCGTATTCCTGAACTTCACCATTCAGGCCATATGGTCATGCTTTTGGCCGACAAATTAGGAGCCTAACGCAGAAACAAATTCCCGCCGAAAATTGTATTGAGTGTTGCGTGATTCTACTTGTGATAACTCAATCGTGACACGGCACTTAACGTTTCCTAAAATAGTGTAGTTATTCAGATTTAATATCTCCAGAGCCGACTTCGGTTTTTTTTTTGTCTGAAACAAAATATTGATAAACAAATAGACTCTATTGCTTGGTTTTATGTCATGATTCTTCAAATATTTGCACGGCAAATAGATGATACTCGATAGCCTCGAGGCTGTTGACAAACTTTTGAGATAATGAAATAAGAGTACATCCGACGATTTTCTAAGAATGAACTACCTTATTGGATGTCTAAAAATCTTTTCTTCAAACTTAGCAAAAAATACGCAACCCAATAAGCATTTCTGCATAGAGGCATTTTAGACTTTCATTTTAGACTTACATTTCATGTTCGCCACAAAGCACATGGATAATCGAACTTTTCAAACAGCTCATCGTTGCAGGAATAAATGCCATATGCCTCAGAAATAATGTTTACAAGTTACAACTAAACGTTAGACAAACTGTCGCGGTAACACTGATATGCAATGATGACTCATAAATAAACTTTGATTTGTTTTGCAAAACTTTTGAAAGTTTCTTCAACTTAGGACATTGAGGACAGCGCACGTTTATGACGAATAACTTTAAAAACAATATGACACCAGTTTACTCACCAGCCTCTTGGTTATTGTAAGAGTCTTCAAAAGCTTGAATATTAGTTCGGGTGTTTAGCAGTGAGTCAACTCCCTTGGATAAATGATTAACTTAAATAATTGAATCACCTAAAGAATTTGCATTTGCGTAGGGTCACGCCAAGACTGGTCAGTCGCGGTGTGTTTATAGGACAAGCTATACATCATATCGCGATATCATTGGTTCGCACCGGCATATGAATGGTCGTTGCTTAGCAATGAAGACTCAACTAGAATAGACATGAACCAGCGGGGGAGGAGAAGTGTAGTGACCCAAATAAAATTCACTCATGACTAAATCATTTTGTTTTTAATTTACGAAAATTGACTTGGTGACTTCAATGCCACCATGCAGTCTTTTGCAGATTGATCTACAACCTTGACATATTTGAGCCAGTTATATCTTATATAGAATAGAACTCTTTATCGGAACTCGTTCGAAATAATTCAGCGATTTGAATTTTCTATACTAAAAGGGTCCCTTCCAATAGAAAATATAGTCTATGTATTTGCTAAAGTTTTGCTTCAGGTCCGCGTTATAGTAAGACCTTGATAGATTATTTTTTTATCTTTGTGTACGAATTTACATTTACACGTTTTTTTCCCCAAGAGGTCAGTTGCAATATAATTATATATAGCCTTTCAGGGCGTAGCCAGGTCCTCAGAAAGGGGGGGTCACAACCTTTTACTGTTTACCTGTTTACTGTATTTTTCGTCACAGCCGGGAGTCACAACCGGTTTTTCCTTAATGTTTACTGTATTTTTCGTCTACAAAGGGGGGAGGGGAGGGGGGGGGGGGACAGGACCCCAGGACACCCCCCCCGGCTACGCCCTTGTCTCTATATTTGCTAATGTTGTACTCCAGGTGCTGTTTCGTTTGTCCCTGATAAACATATAATTGCTAAACCTTGCTGATTCAGCCACGTCTTCCAGTGGCCCTGGTCTTCCTCGCTTCCCAGGTGGTCCACGATTTCCCCCTCCACCAGGTCTACCCGTGCTTCCCCTACCTCCCGGCCGTCCTCTTCCACCTGGCCCTCCTCTTCTGCCGGGTCCACCAGGCCTACCGGGCCTTCCCCTTCCTCCAGGTCCACCAGGCCTACCTGGCCTTCCTCTTCCACCAGAGCCTCCTCTCCTTCCAGGTCCGCCGGGTCTTCCTGGGCTACCGGACGCTCCAGGCTTACCGGGCCTTCCCCTTCCACCAGGCCTACCTGGCGTTCCCCTTCCACCTGACCCTCCTCTTCTTCCAGGTCCTCCGGGTCTTCCCGCACTACCGGATCCTCCAGGTCTTCCAGTCTTACCGGGGCTTCCGCTAGTTCCGGCGTTACCTCTACCGCCGGGTCGTCCGGGAGACCCCCTGCCTCCCGTTCGACCAGGGGCACCAGGGCGTCCTCTACCACCTGCTTGACCAGGCTTTCCGGGCGAACCCGGCCTTCCAGGGGGACCTTAAAAATAGCAATGAAAAGATCAATGAACTTGCAGATGTATTTCGAGAAAGACAGTCACATTCGAATGAAGAAATTGTATTGTGGAAAGACTTAAGGTTAGGAGACCGACACGAGAGCACTTTTTATAGGAGTACTTACAAAATAAATGCGAACAGTAGTCTGAAATCCGCTCTATAGACTAGAGTGAGTGGAGCGCAATTTATATAGGTAATCATAAAGCAGGGATCAATCGGCGATGAAAGTTGATGAGAGCTATTATGAGACGTGATGAGAATTTTCCCGTTTAATCGCGTTTTCACGTTTATCTCTTATCGACTCTCATTCAATCTCATCCGCTCTCATGCACTTTGAAAACTTTGAGTTGTTGACCGTTTGATCACGCGGATGAGAGTGTTTCAGTCAGCAGCTGCCGCCAAAAGAACTGCAGGTTCATTTGGTTCCTGAACTGCTGGCTTTCCTCCGCGGACAGGAACTGGGTGCTAGTGCTCACGCTGACTCTCATCAACTGTCATCACCGTTTGATCGCTTCTCGTGAGAGTAGATGAGAGTGGATGATTTGAATAGCACGAGTCTGCAGTGTGTTTTCAAAAAGTATTAAAATTGCAAGAGCCGCTAGACAATGGCATTCGATTCCGAATTGAACGAAAAAAGTGGTATGATTACTCATTAATAACATACTTGCAAAATTTAAATATTCAAGTGTTTTTTTTTCATTGAAAGAAACTGGCAAAACAGCGCGTGTGTGAGCTCCAAATGTCGTCATTTTGTCGTTTTAGTCATGCGCGCGCTACTTTGTGAAAATTGAGAGGGATGCTGGAAAACACGAGAAAAGTTTTAAACAAAGGAACCGTAGGCCGTAGAAATCCGCCTTTTATTGCTTTTATAAAACTAGCATTGCATCTTCCGTGCGTTTATAATGTGAGAATGCACAGCTCTCAACCAATCAGAGCGCGCGTACTATCTCAGCTATTTTATAAAGTGCACTTTGTTGTTACTGGACTGCCGATATTGCACAGCTTGGCGCAAATTATGATGGGCATGTCGAAGTTCATCATCCCCATTATGCATCGCGCGCTTTGAAGAGAACAGCAAAAGGCAATATTACTCTTAAAGGCCCATCACCAACCGAAAGCCTTTGTGGACTCTAAGCCAATCAGAGCACCCGAAAAAACAATGGATCAATTTGAAAACAAAAGAAAACGGGGCGCAAAGGCTCCCGGTGGCGATGGGCCTTACAGCTTCACCTATCTGCGTCCCTTCACTGACTTCTTCTTCCTAATTCTGGCCTTATACTGTTCCAATATACTTTTTCTTTACACTCTTGAGTTCCAGCGCTTTGCTTTGTTTTTGGTATTTGCCTATATACTGCTTTTGCTGTGCTTTTTGCTTCTTTGTTTGTTATTGTGTTTGTTGTGTGAGAGCTAGCTACACAAAAATGACATTTTCTATGACTACTGCCTAACACGAAACTTCACTCCTTTATTTTTATATTTACAAAAAAATAAATGTTCTGATATAAAAAACTGTAACTAAAAAACCAACAAAAAACATCTCTTAAAAAAGAGATGCGAATAAAAAAGTATTAAAAAGAGGCGACTGGGTGGTATATGCTTCATGGCTGATGTCAGAATGGTCGCTTTATTCATTGAATATGAAAAGTCATTTTCATTATACCTCGTTCTATAAAAAGACGACTATATGATTCACCCATGAAGCATGTACCAACTGGCGGTACGGGTCTGCACTCTAACCATGATCTTTCACTATCTTTAGTCTCGACTGGAAAAAAATTTCTGGTAATGTTACTCAAAACAGCTAAAAGATCTGTAATTCCCCCTCCCGGCCATCCCTCCATATCCGTTACGTAAGCTTTCGTCCTTCAACACTTTGCAGTTACAATTACGCATTGCTTTTGTGACCTCAAATGCGAATTGTCTTTCGGCAGTTTTGATAGCCAAAATATATGCGTTCTTTCTTCACTAAGATTATATGCGCCATGGGTGCATTTCGAAAAGCCCTTTTCGAGATCAAATACTGCTTTTCATATGATATAGATTACTGGACGCCAAGTCTTCACGTGGAGCCGCAACGTCGTGCCTAAAAAAACCTTAGCTAGACGTTAGCTGGGTATCATCTTTTGCTAGGCACGACACATATTTGGTTACACGTTTAGAATGAGCAACTCATGAGCTTTCTTCGAGCCACATTGTATTTTAGTTCCACCTTCAGGCTCGGCTTCGTCGCTTATTTGCGAAAAATAGGTAAGCAAGAGCCAGACAGATCTGCAAGAATGAAGAAAACATCTGCCAAAGAAAAGTGACATCATAACTCACCTCTCTGGGCCTCGCATTCGTAACTGAAATAATGAACTGCTATGCCAATTGCGGCGAACAGTAAATACAATGAAAGCTTCATCCTCGTCAGTTATGTTTATCTCACAGACCTAACTGCAATATAAAATTTGGCTATTAATTGGGGAATGCTCCAGACCTGTGTCGAGTCCAAACGTATGGGCGTACTACTTTATTGTGAACGTGCCTGGTGTTTTGAGGATATGCCAAGCACTATTTTTATATCCTATAGGTGCATGCGTCATCAGAGTTTTGCGTCATCAGACGTTAGTTCAAGAGCCCTAGTCAGCTACTCCTTTGTTATTGTTTTCAGTCGATATCAGACAACGAATTACGTGTTTGAAATCCTGAAATAGTCTTCTAAAAACAAAGTTTTATTATTCATTTATCGAATTCAATCGAAAATATTGCACTACATCCCCTAAATCAGCCGATGGAAATGGATGCTTTCTCTGTCTCGGTATGTTGCTAGGCTGACAAAATGGAGGCTGACAGAGGCTCTTTAAAGAGCCCGTACAGCCACTCCTTTGTAATCGTTCTCGTTTGATACTAGAAGACGAATTACGTGTAGAAATCTCGTAATAAATATCTAAAAACAACTTTTCAGATTTGATTTACCAATTCAATCGATGACATTGCTCTATATTCTCTCTATCAGCCGATGGAAATGGATGTTTTCCGTCCGACGGTATGTTGCTATGCCGTCAAAATGCCAGCTGACACAGGCCTCTTTAATGAAAGGCCAGAGAACAAATACAAAAACTCCCCTTAACGAAATAATATTATACATTTACGTCTCGTATGTAAGGTACTCCTGCCTGGATATCGGAAATGAAACTCGCCTTCTGACTGACTGAATAAAATGTTGACCCAATATCTAGCCAGTCGGCGAGCTGTAACAGATCTCATATGCCCTCAACAGGTAAAACCACTATCACGCGGTGAACACGTGACTGGAATCTTTTTTAGCCAAGCCACGTAAAAGCACTATCATGCGGCGATCACGTGATCACTAAATGCACAGCTGCATCAGTGAGAAGTTGATTGGTGGACAAAAATGAGAACTAAGCAAATTTTAAAACAAATTAGTTGCGACATTCATAAACCCACTCAATGACGAGTAAACACTAAATTAAAGTGCCCGTGTCACTCACTCCTTTGCCCGCAATCAAGATAGCAGAGTCGCCATTCTAGAGATTAACCGGGCTTCCTGTGGTATATTGTCTACCTTGTTGCCAGGCTCTTGACCGTGAACAACACAGTGGAGAATATACATAGCATCTTACCTCGAGTATATTTGAGTTTTGGTTGAGGTTTAAGCTTTCTAGGCCAATAGAAATAGTGAAAAACTTACTGGGATTCCAAGATATTTCCGTTATAAGGAAGTTGAAGGAAAGTCTACACTTTTTCAAGGGACTATCTTGATATGTGAACGCCGCGGGCAAACCGTGGTTCCTTAAAAAAATCCTCCCCCCTCCCTTCCCCTCCCCTCTCCTCCTCAAAAACGCTTTCATGAAAATCGGACAACAACAGTGATATGCGCGGTGATTGATCGCCGATCTCTTATAATACATATAAGATCAAGTAGTTTCATAAACTTTCTGTCATTTATTCACAAAATCATGCACACCCTCTTTTGCACACACGAGGTTTCTATTAATTTTTGGCCACAATAGCCCGCATGCAACCCTGATTGAAGCGAATAGTTTTTCGTTGATTTGATAAAGACATAGCAGAGGCGGAGCCAGGCATTTCAGAAAGTGGGGGCCGCATTTAGTGAAAACATGGGCGAACATTTTTTTTTCAAATTTCCTCCAGCAAATACAGTAAATATATGGGACAAATTTCCCGAGAAAGGAAGGGCCAAGAACCTCCCCTCCCCCTAAAAAAACGCCCCTGCATAGCAGCAATAAAACAGCGCGTTTGAATGTCTATGTCATAACTATAACAGTAGTTTACAAACTTCCTCTCAGTTATTCACAAAATCATGTACATCCTATTGAGTATACAACACCCTGTATTTTATTGTATATATTTTAAATTGTACATAATATGTAAGTTAGATTATATTATAGTTAGATACCGTGTAATGCGCTTTTGATCATTATATGTTAATAACCCGTATGCAACCCTGATTTGATAAAGACATGCAGCTATAGCAATACAATAGGCGGATTTATTGTGACGTCAGTGTTTACATATTTCAAGCATCCGTGAAAATCGGCAAGCGTAACGGAGCTACACAAATAATTGTTCTGAATTTCAATAGCGCCTGGTGAATGAAGCGTAATTAGAAAGTTTTACGTTCGTCATTCAAATTATGAGCGCATGGCGATAAGTTCAATTTAGGGACGTGTCATTATTTAG